>CAIGRS010154198.1:0-16433 GCA_903798395.1 Fraxinus floribunda | reverse complement strand
AAGGGCAAGAAAAAGGCAATAAAACACTGTACTATATATATTCCATTTCAATTCCTCTCCCGATCCACGCACACAGTTCGATTAGAAATGCCCAATTTTTATTAGATCCAAGCTGAATTTGATCCAATTTGGGTTTAAAATTGTTTGATTAGATTCAGATCTCAGTGTTTATTTCCTTGCGTGTGATTTTGGGAATTGTAAAATGTTGACGAAGTTTGAGACAAAGAGTAATAGAGTTAAAGGATTGAGTTTCCACAGTAAGAGGCCATGGATTTTGGCGAGTCTTCACAGCGGCGTGATCCAGCTCTGGGATTACCGAATGGGCACTCTCATTGATCGCTTTGACGAGCATGATGGTCCTGTTCGAGGCGTCCATTTTCACAAATCTCAGCCCCTGTTTGTATCCGGAGGTTCAAAATTTTTCCCGTCATCTCTTTAGTTTTGTGTTTTTTTTGATTAATTTCTTTGTTTTAGCCTCTGCATCTCCAGGAATTGGGCTTTCTCGACTTACTAATAAAACCAGTGTTTACAATTTGTTGTCTTATGATCTGGTTCATTTGATAATAATCATCACTGGGATTTGATTTTAGCTATCACTTGTTTGTTATTCCATAATAGACTTATGATCCTTTGATTTGCGGATTGATTCATTGCATTAGTGAGATTTGGGTTTAAATATGTGATTTTGGTGGCATAGCTTAATTTATGCTTAGTTCGTTGCTTAGGTGATTTGTTGAAGTTTATACTGCGAATTATGAGATTTGATTTTGAAAATTGTGGTTTTATCCTTTATTAGGGTTTTATTGTTGAATTGGTAAATCTGCCTATGGATGACTTATGGTGTGAAGTTTGACTTTGTAGCGCGGGTAGTACTTTCTGTTGTCTGTTGGCTATTTTTTAGTCATGCTGGACTTGAGAAATTTCGAAACTTATATTTATAATGTTTTAATAAACATTAGGTAGTGGATTCTATGGGAATCGAATTGATTGTTGAGCACACTCTCCCATCTTATGAAAATTCCAAAGTTTGACAAATCAGTTATTGTTTTTTTAATTTGAAAATAGTTTATCGTTTTTTTAATTTGAAAATAGTCTCTTTTTTTTCCAAGTAAAGAATGTTTGCATAATTAAGCGGGTAGACGCATTTTTCTAGTTTACGCCAATGCTTGTCTTTGCAGGAGATGATTATAAGATCAAAGTTTGGAATTACAAGCTGCACAGGTGTTTGTTTACGCTTCTTGGACATCTTGACTATATCCGAACTGTTCAATTTCACCACGAATATCCCTGGATTGTTAGCGCAAGTGATGATCAAACAATCCGGGTATGGAATTGGCAATCGCGCAATTGCATTTCTGTCTTAACGGGACACAACCATTATGTGATGTGTGCCTCATTTCATCCCAAAGAAGACTTGGTTGTTTCAGCGTCTTTGGATCAAACTGTTCGAGTTTGGGATATTGGTGCATTGAGGAAGAAAACTGTTTCTCCGGCTGATGACATCCTGCGATTGAGTCAGATGAACTCTGATTTCTTTGGTGGTGTAGATGCTGTTGTGAAGTATGTCTTGGAAGGCCATGATCGCGGGGTTAACTGGGCTTCATTCCATCCCACTCTCCCTTTGATTGTCTCCGGAGCGGATGATCGCCAAGTGAAAATTTGGCGCATGAATGGTATATGCAGCTCAATCTTTTATTTGTGATTTCCTCAAAAAAAAGTCATTGCTGTAGAATCTCAGTTTCTCTTTTAGAAGATACACATTGCCTTCTAGAAAGAGAAGCCATGGATGTGCTGTTATTTCTTAGATTTAACGATGAGAAAACATTTTCACCTACACAAAGGTCATATTGCTGTACCTTTGTTTCGAGATTGCCATTCTACATCATCCGTCTAGTTTTCTGAACATCATAGATTTCCCTTGTCAGCATATTCTGTTAAATGATTTTTGATGTTATTTCATGTTAACCTTTTGTAGTTATGTGACAACTAGAATTTCACAAGGGAGCAAAATTTATGATAATATAAATGCATACATAATTTATTCCTTTACATTTCAATAGAGCCAGAAGGTTGATGGGGGAGACTTGAGAGAGTATATTTAGCTAATATTAATGTTCAATATTTCAATTAACTAATTGTAATAGAACGGAGGTTAACCAACTTGTTAACTAGAAGGATTTCTAAAACCAGGGAGATCTCTGTAATCGTTTTAAGTTTCAGCGTTTCACACTAGAGATAAACTTACAATTCTTTAAACTTCGAACCTTAGACCATTAATATATTTAAAATTTATATGAACGATCTCCATTCAGCCAAGATGCTTAGAAAGCTTCTTCTTCTTCTGTTTTTTTTTTTTTTGCTATGAAATTGTTGCATACTAATACGTATTTCTCTCAGATACAAAGGCCTGGGAGGTGGACACGTTGAGAGGGCACATGAACAATGTATCATGTGTACTGTTCCATGCAAGACAGGATATCATTGTGTCAAATTCTGAAGATAAGAGCATTCGGGTTTGGGATGCCACTAAAAGGACTGGCCTGCAAACTTTCCGCCGGGAACATGACAGGTTCTGGATCCTTTCAGCTCATCCTGAGATGAGTCTTCTGGCTGCTGGTCATGATAGTGGTATGATTGTCTTCAAGTTAGAGAGAGAGCGTCCTGCTTTTTCTGTGAGCGCTGATTCTCTATTTTATGTGAAAGATCGATTTTTGCGTGTCTACGAGTATTCAACTCAGAAAGACACACAATTGATACCGATTCGTCGACCTGGTTCTAACAGTTTGAATCAAGGACCACGAACTGTTTCTTTCAGCCCTACTGAGAACGCTGTTTTAGTCTGCTCAGATATTGATGGAGGATCGTATGAGATCTATGTTATACCTAAAGACAGTTATGGTAGAGGCGACACAGTTCAAGAGGCAAAAAGAGGTATTGGGGGATCAGCGGTGTTTGTGGCTCGAAATAGATTTGCGGTGCTTGAGAAAAGCAGCAACCAAGTGTTAGTCAAGAACTTGAAAAATGAAATTGTCAAGAAGAGCATTTTGCCGATTGCCACCGATGCGATATTCTATGCTGGGACTGGAAATTTGCTGTGCAGGGCAGAGGACAGGGTTGTTATCTTTGACCTCCAACAACGGATCGTTCTTGGGGATCTCCTGACTTCTTTTGTTAGGTACATTGTTTGGTCTCAGGACATGGAGAGTGTTGCTTTATTGAGCAAACATTCTATCATAATTGCTGATAAGAAGCTTGTGCACCGCTGTACTCTTCACGAGACCATTCGTGTCAAGAGTGGAGCTTGGGATGATAATGGTGTTTTCATCTATACTACCCTGACTCACATCAAGTACTGCCTCCCTAATGGGGACAATGGAATTATCAAAACCTTGGAAGTCCCAGTATACATCACAAAAATATATGGAAATACTATCTTTTGCTTGGACCGAGATGGGAAGAATCGTCCTATCATTATTGATTCGACCGAGTACGTTTTCAAGTTATCACTGTTGAGGAAGAGATATGACCAGGTTATGAGTATGATTAGAAATTCAGAGCTCTGTGGGCAGGCCATGATTGCGTATCTGCAGCAAAAGGGCTTTCCACAAGTTGCTCTTTATTTTGTGAAGGACGAAAGGACTCGCTTCAACTTAGCACTTGAAAGTGGGAACATCGAGAAAGCTCTTGAATCGGCTAAAAAGATTGATGAGAAAGACCACTGGTACCGGCTGGGGGTTGAGGCCCTTCGTCAGGGTAATGTTGGGATTGTTGAATATGCGTACCAGAGAACGAAGAACTTTGAGAGGCTATCCTTCCATTATCTAATTACTGGTAATGTGGACAAATTGTCCAAAATGATGAAAATTGCCGAGGTCAAGAATGATGTTATGGGTCAGTTCCATGATGCGCTGTACCTTGGTGACGTCCAAGAGCGTGTCAAGATCCTGGAGAATGCAGGTCATCTACCTCTTGCATATATCACTGCTTCTGTCCATGGACTTCACGATATTGCTAATCGGTTAGCTGTGGAACTAGGGGATAATGTTCCTTCTTTGCCTGAGGGGAAGAGAGCTTCTCTGTTAATGCCCCCAAGTCCTGTTTTATGTGCTGGAGATTGGCCTTTATTAATGGTCAGTAAAGGAATATTTGAGGGTGGTCTTGATGATACGGGCAGAAGTGCAGAAGAGGATTATGAAGAGGCTGCAGATGCCGATTGGGGTGAGGCTTTGGATATTGGTGAAGTGGAAAACATGCAAAATGGAGATATTAGTATGGTTCTGGGAGAAGAGGACGTGCACGTAGAAACTGAGGAGGGTGGATGGGATCTCGAGGATCTGGATCTGCCTCCAGATACTGACACGCCAAAGAAGGCTCCAAATGCACGTTCTTCTGTATTTATCGCTCCTAACCCTGGCATGCCTGTAAGACAGATTTGGGTCCAAAAATCGTCTCTTGCTGCTGAACATGCAGCTGCAGGAAACTATGACACAGCAATGCATTTATTGAACCGTCAATTAGGGATAAAAAACTTCTCTCCTTTGAGACCACTGTTTATGGATCTTCACATGGGCAGTCACACCTATTTACGTGCCGTCTCCCTGGCCCCAGTGATATCTGTAGCAGTTGAGAGGGGTTGGAGCGAGTCAGCAAGTCCAAATGTGCGGGGTCCACCTGCACTTGTGTTCAATTTCTCTCAGTTAGAAGAGAAGCTTTCATCTGGTTACAAGTCGACTACTTCTGGAAAATTTTCTGAAGCCCTTCGACATTTCGTGGCTATTCTTCAGACAATTCCATTTATTGTGGTTGAGACACGAAGAGAGGTGGATGAAGTTAAAGAGTTAATTATCATTGTGAAGGAATATGTTCTGGGTTTGCAGATGGAACTTAAGAGGAAGGAATTGACTCACAATCCAGTTCGTCAGCAGGAATTGGCAGCTTATTTTACCCACTGCAAGCTCCAACTTCCTCACCGGAGACTTGCACTGCTGAATGCCATGTCTATTTGCTTTAAAGCACAAAACCTGAGTACTGCGGCCCATTTTGCCAGGGAACTTTTGGAGACCAATCCAACTGCCGAAACCCAAGCCAAGAAAGCCCGTCAAGTTCTGCAGGCGGCTGAGAAGAATATGAGAGATGTTACACCACTAAATTATGACTTCAGAAATCCTTTTGTGATATGTGGGTCCACATACACCCCAATATACCGGGGTCAGAGAGACGTGACTTGCCCTTACTGCAGTACACATTTTGTTCCATCGCAGCAGGGAGAGCTTTGTATGGTTTGTGACCTTGCAGAAGTAGGTGCTGATGCATCTGGTTTACTCTGTTCGCCATCGCAGATCAGATGATCGGCCTTATTGCCATGACAAGTTCGCGGCTTTTCATTAGCAAACACAAGTTGAGTCAGTGGGCGGCTTTCATCTCTCAAGCAGAGAGGTAGGATTATCAAAGAACGTTGAGGTTTCAGCACATTNGGCTTTCATCTCTCAAGCAGAGAGGTAGGATTATCAAAGAACGTTGAGGTTTCAGCACATTACTTCCACGTTCTATATGTGTTTTGATTTCTCAAACTCCCTCCCACATTTCTTTCTTTTTGTTTCCATGATCACAACTTTCTCTGTAATAATGTATGTAAGATTTTTTATTTTGCCATTCTTATGATGCTCGAGGATTTAGTGTACCTGGTGCAGTGGTAAACTATATTGCCTGTTTTTAGCCGAGTGATCTTGAATTTTAGTTTTACAGATGTAATAGACATTTTGCCTACTAAGTTTACTTACTGTGCAAAGATTCACATTTTGTGGGTTCTTTGATTTTGTTCAGTTTCTGCTGGTATACTAGAAATGCATGTTTAATATACAGTACCCGATAGGACTGGAAATGCTAGAACTTAGCTTATTTTATTCCTCAGTGCCATTACCATATAATGCTATCCAATCATACCATACATGCTAAAAACGCTATCTGCTTGTTCACTTGTAAATTTGGAGATTAGTTTGTAGTTGGCTAGTTTGCATTTTTGGATTCATCATTGCAGTTTTGTTCGTTAGTGCACAATATTAAAAGGGACAGGATAAGTAGATAAAATTTCAACGCTTTTTTTTTTTTTTTTTTAGTTTGGCATTCAATGAGATGACAACAATCATGGCCTTTAATTTTAAACACATTCCATCACTCACTGATCAGATTTCACCTAAATAAGAGGGTGGCATCCTTAATGTTAACAAGAAATGTACATCTAGCATTATTCATTGACGAACTACGTGCTTCTTGATTGCCAGATTTACTTGCAGAAGAACTTTAATGGTTATATGACCTAGGGAGTATAGGTATCCTTCGTTAAACTTATTTTTTTGACAATGTAATTTTAGGTTTGGGGTTGATTTGACTCTGTGAGTCCACTTTTCTTTTCTTTTTTTTTTCAAATATGTAGAAAAAAAAAATCGAAAAGATTTGAAAAATTGAGATCTATAATTACTAATTTTCACACGTACGATAATTTTAAAGATCTTCGTCGATAGCCTCCATCAAAGAGGTCATTTTTGATATTGACATCAAGCTTTGTCCAATCTTCGTGAGCAACCACCAAAGAAGATTTCGCCACAACTTCCTTATCTGCTGCTGAAGCTGCCTTCTTATTGAACTCTTTCTAGAACATAGTGAGTCAACTTGCTCGATGTAGTCCAGCGTAGAATCCTAGCTGTTACAGACCAAAAAATTTGTCGCTTTTTGTGTTGTTTTGATACTGGGTTATAATAATACTATATAAATTGTTTGTAATAAAAACCATTCAAACCCATGAATTCCATTTGGCTCGAGTCTCGACCAAATCATTCAAGATTTCATGAGGTGCAATGGCATATTTGACTCGTTGGGAGATGGAGCACACAAAACGGAGTAACTAAGGGCTCGACTTGTTCCCCTTGGCTAAGTCTAAATGCTAGGCTGGCTCTCTTTGGGTTTTGACAGGATTTTCCTTAACTTTTGTTGACCATCCAAAAAATGTCTTAAATATTGGGAACAGTAGATCTCGACTCCTATATGATCATTTTTTATTACTACTTTACAACCAAAATCAAGATTCTACATTTTTCTTCATATGAATTGACCAAATTATAATGTTTGGTCGGCAGTTTGAATGGTTCTTACATAGATATTTTTCTACATAAATAAATAATCCAGCATCCTCAATAACTCACTTTTTGTATGATTCTTGGACATTATTTGTTGGACTTACAAAACATAATGATAATAAAACAAGTTTTATACTGTTGCCGCCTGAAGTAAACTATCAACTATACTGGGTCAAAGTTATATAAAATCAAGATTCATAAATTTCATATATGATATGGATTATGCATTAAATTCTGTGCTATCAAGAGCAATTAAAATTCGAAGCAAATATAGAACCCACGATTGAGATTGGTTCATTCACTTCTAGTCGTCGCTACAAAGTTTCTCGATGAACATGATTACAATATATTTCCAATCCCACGTCTCTCTTTCTACGCGAAAAGACTCGATTGATATCTTTTATACAGTCATAATTTTCTTAATTTAATTGTTAAAGTCAAACATTAATTTTAGGCACACATTTCGTAAGACACACAATTACCATCCAAATATATTATAATTTTATCCAAATAAGTTATATTGGGACGACCCATGACCTAATATATATGAACTACCCAATATACCCCTATAACATTATAATATTCTTATCTCCATGTATGGTTCCTTTATATATGATAGATAGTAGACTTATTGGAAATGCATTTCAGTGAGCCATCCATGGACGCAATTGTCGAATCAAACATGCAAAATCACATGAAGGTAAACTAATCTTTCTTTTCTTTTTTTCAGACGCATGTGGACAGAGTTTATTAATTTACATTCTCGAGTATATAATATTTTGCAGGAAGAAAGTAGAGAGAAAACTAGGGTTTCCAATGGTTGTGTTGATTATAAAGGAAGGATTGCAGATAAGCAGACAACGGGAGGCTGGAAAGCCTCCCCTTTCATCATAGGTTGTTTGCAATTTCGTCACTTCTTATGCCATTTTTGTATAAGATATTATTGCATTGAAATTTGTGGTTTCTTTACAAAAATTGATATGCACGATCATGTTAGAGGTATCAACGTGCCAGTACAACCCAAAACATCTTTTTTTAAGAATACTGACTGGACCTTGGCATTATTAATGGAGTACTCTCATATTAAACGGTTAACTTTGTTAAGAAGAGTGAACAAAACCCTTATATTCGATGTGAAATTTGGTATTAACATGTTCCCTCGAAATAGTGGCTCGTTTTGAGAACAACAATTTTGGAATTTGAATGCTCCTTTGAGCTTTAGACAGACCGAACTGCTTGCTACTGTATGACTGGCACATTTTGACACTCCTAGTATTAGGATTAACATTAATTTATGTGGAAGCTAGGCGACTTAAAACATGAATTATAAATTTTATTTTTTTTGCAGTGAATGAGGTGGCTGAGAGATTGGCATTCTTTGCAATAGCTGTGAACATGGTGGCTTACCTCGTACGTGAAATGCATCAAACTCTACCACATGCAGCAACTCATGTCACCGATTGGATTGGAGCAGCCTATGTTCTTACCTTACTGGGAGCTTTTCTTGCTGATGCTTACTTGGGCCGATTCCGAACCATCATTATTTTCTCTTGCATATATTCAGTGGTAATAACTAAGAATCAACATTTCTTTTTAATTTATTTTTGCGGGAAAATAAATTTCAAATGCCAATTAATTTGTTTCTTGAAGTTGCTAATTGCAAATTTCTTGAGAACATTTTAAAACCTATGTTAACAGGGATAAAATTTCACATTTTCAAAATAAGTAAAGGTCATAGAATCAAGTCTTGACGCCGTCCATTACATAAAATTGTGCACTAGTTTCTTCAAAAATTGAAATCGGTCTACGTGTGAAGAGTTCATTGAAGACTAAATTTGAATAAATAAACGTGACACATCTTCTAAAGGCTGATTCTATTGTATCAGGGAATGGTATTGTTGACACTTTCAGCATCCGTAGACAGCCTCCACCCCCCAAAATGCACCAAGAAACCATGCAATCCAGCATCCACTTCCCAAACAGCTTTCCTCTACTGTGCACTGGCTCTTATAGCCCTCGGTACGGGCGGCATCAAGCCGTGCGTCTCCTCCTTCGGCGCAGACCAGTTCGACACGTCGGACGAGAAGGAAGTCGTGAAGAAGTATGCCTTTTTCAACTGGTTTTTCTTTGCCATTAACATGGGAGCCCTTCTTGGCATAACCCTTTTGGTATACATACAAGTTGAGTTTGGATGGACATGGGGATTTGCAGTTCCAACAGTGGCAATGTTTTGTTCAATTCTTATACTGGCTGCTGGTTTTCGTAAGTATCGATACCAGAAGCCGACAGGAAGTGCTTTTACTAGGTTTTTCCAAGTAATTGTAGCTTCTCTGAGGAATCATTTCAAAGGAATTGAAGTGGGACATGAGGGTGATCTTTATGAGGTTAGCACTAGAGAATCTGATATTTTTGGTGCTCGAAAGCTTGCTCATACTGAACAATACAGGTAATTAATTTCTTATTTTTCTACAAGATATTATTATGCTTATAGTTCTTGTTTGTTTTTTTTCTATGATTGTTTTGAGTGACGAAAAAGGGTTTATTTTAATCGACTCTAATTTGATCGAAAATAGGAAAAATTCACCAGTAAAGCTTACAAATCGTGCCTTGAATGCAGGTTTCTTGATAAAGCAGCTATTGTAAGAGACATGGAAGGCAACACAAAGAACCGCTGGAGGCTATGTACTGTGACACAAGTGGAAGAATTCAAATCCTTCATAAGAATTTTACCTATATGGGCATCAACAATAGCTCTCTCCATCTCTTTCGCACAGCTCTCAACATTTTTCTTAAGCCAGGCCGCCATAATGGACAGAAAACTCGGTCCCCACTTCGAAATCCCATCAGGATCAGTCCCGGTTTTCAGCGCCATCAACGCCCTAATTCTAGTCCCCGTCTATGAAAAATTCATCGTCCCATATCTCCGTGCTAAAACAGGCCACGCTCGAGGAATTACATCGTTACAACGCATGGGAATTGGCCTATTCGTGTCAATATTTGCCTTGTTATCAGCTGCATTGGTGGAAAACATGCGTCGAAATCATTCCAACCCTTCAAGTTTGAGTGTTTTCTGGTTATTTCCTCAGTGTTTTCTTATAGGGACAGCAGAAGTGTTTACATATGTAGGCCAGCTGGAGTTTTTCTACGACGAGGCGACAGACGGAACACGAAGCATTTGCAGTGCATTGTTCTTAAGTGAAATAGGGATTGGGAGCTGGCTAAGTACTGCCATTGTTAAGATTATTGAAGCTGCAACAGGTGGTGACAAAAAAGGGTGGCTTAGGGACGATCTTAACAAAAGTAAACTCGATTATTTCTACTGGATTTTGACAGGGATTAATGGATTTAATTTCTTGATTTATTTATTGGTTGCATGGGTATTCAAAGGCAGAAATGGTGGAACTGTAAGGGATGAATCTGCAGTGGAGTTGCAAGGTGAGAACCTGCAGGATGATGACAATTGACAAGGGGGAATTGTTTCAAAGTGTGGCATTTTAATGAATTAAACTAACTATTGATAAAAAGAAGAAAGTTTCATTTTTTTTGTAATTTAATTTGGTGAATTGTTTTTGTTTGTTCCAATTCTTGTTTTTATGTGTAATTTTGGAATATAATTCTTTTAATTTTCATGAATAGTATTCTATTGCACCATAAAAAGGTGCACATAATGGGAGGCCAAGATTCATTTTTTTTCTTTTCACAATCAAAATCAGAACCATAAGTATTGAAATATACTAGTATTAATACCAGTTTAAATAAATAGAAATATTATAAAGTCTAACCTTAACAATTAACAAAGCTCAATTTTAAAAATCCAATTAACAAAATTCAACTATAACTTAAAGGGGCAATTACATAAATATACTAAAAAGTAGGACGGTTTTGAAAAAAATAATTCTAAAAGGGGGGCTTACAACATAAATACGGTTAAAATGTTTAAAAACAGTATTAATTATGATTTTTAATCACGGTATTAGTTACAATTTTTAAGTGAATTATCGAAGCCCTAATCTACTAGGTCTCGATCTTCTTAAATCTTTCATTAAATTCAAAATAATTCAATTCAAAAGTGAAAATGAGCAATTTCAAGTTGAATAAACTTCCACTTATAAAGTCTAATCATCTTAGTGCATTGTCTACGTCATTTTTATGTGAATTTCATGATTATGTTTAGTTTGAGCCTTATAATGTAAATAATTGGTATTTACGATTTTCTTATTTGATGCTTTTATCATTATGATTGGAAAATAACATTGTTGATCTTAAGAGCAAAAGGATTAGGTTAATACATATGAAAAACTTAATTTCGAATCAATTTAATTGAAGCATGCAACGTGTTTAAAAAGTGTAATTGTATCACTTTTTGTTAAAAATGAAACATTGCATCACTTTTTTGTTTTTGTTTTTTTTAAAAATTCTCTTTCAAGCCTTTTAACCAATCGATCTGACCTCGAAGAGCTACTTTTGCTAAAACTTGAGCAATTTTTTAGGAATAACATGATATTTTCGTATTCGTAGTATGCATGGAATCAAAAATAGTAGATAAAAAGTGACATTATGTCACCATTTTACCTGAATAATCAAGTAACAGAGTATACAAATGCTTATTTCTTATTTTTAAACCATGTCTTGAAGATTTGAAATGCTTTTGGCAAGTTTCTTCACCTAAAAAGTCTTATTATTTTTGAATGCTTGATATTTTGGGAAATCCCAACACGGTGGAGATGGTATTACTGGGGTTCTCCAGTGGCATGGACAATTTATGAGCTCGTGACATCTCAGGTGAGCGATAAGAAGGAACATTAGAAGTGCTTGACCTTGGTGATATTCCCTTAAATGATTACATTAAGAGTTTTCTAGACTTTGTTAAAAAAGTGACATTATTTGTCCTGAAACATACGAACAAGTGTTATCTGTGAAAAATAATGAACATGAATTTATTGTCATTCTGGACAAAGGGAGGATGAGTATTGAAAATAAGAATGCTTTGTTTCATTCATAAACTGATTATTACACAACATTTAACTCGAAGAATGATGGACAAGATCTAGAGATTATGGGGCGTCAAGTAGCATCAAATGATTAATGGTTACATTCTTCCTTCCTAGCAACTAAAATTACTAACATCTAACTGTGCTAGCCTAAGAAACTCAAAATTGAAGTAACGGATTGCATCTTCTTTTGCAATGCTTCTGGCATCACTTATAATTGGTGGTCAATATATAACGAGCCTTGCCATTGGGCCAGGCTCAAAGCCAGGCCCAAGTCCAGGGCGCCAATGTGGCGCCCCACATTGGCGCCCTGTCCTTGAGTCTGGGTTTGAGCCTGGCCAAGGAGAATTTTCCATATATAACAGAGAATGAATAAGCATCAAAAGACGATTTCACGAATTGTCTCTAGCAATTTGTCCAATAGAGAGTTCCTCATTATAATTATGTTTACTCAAAGGCACGAATGTAACAACGGTATCAACAGCATCTGTCGGGCTATTTCCTGCCATTTCTGCATCAATATCATCAGCATTTACAAATTTGTTTACCTGACCTTTGACAAGAAGTGTCATGTACATGGTCCTTAAAGAGGAAAAAAAAGAAGAAGACAACAAAACAACATCCAAGCCATGATCATTCAAATTGGTAAAATGAAACACAATGTATGCACAAAACACAATAAATTTCAAGTATTATTATCATAGTAAAACATCAAAAGATGTTGTTACCTTAGGTTTATAAGAGGATGAAGTTCTTATTCGAAATTTCTAAGCCTCTTTTAGCCTCTTTTTTTTCTAGCTATGGCAGAAATAGGGCCTAATTTCCTCTAACGTAAACCTAATTTTACTCGGGAGTAGCCTTTTTGGATCATATTGCGATTTGGGAATAATGAATTTTAATGGAGTTAATGAATCATATTTCTTTATACTAAGTATGATTTTTTAAAATTTTATAATAATTTGTTTGATTTCAAACGGTTTTAAAGTATTGAAACCCAAACCAAATCATTTCAAAGAGGTTTGTTCATATCAACATCGAAATATTGATAGGTCTATGAATTTAAGCAAACGATTTTAAACCAATGGCTTTTCAATTTTGCGATTTTATATATATATATATATATATATATATATTTTTTTTTTGTTGAACCCAACCTACCTAGAGACGTAAAATGAGTTGAACTGTTTTAGTTGTCTATTAATAAACGAGACTTGTGTTGGACTTCACTGGCCACCAAGGCCCGCGGTGATGCTATGTTTTGCACATTTGCGATATTGGTTTATAGACATTGCCCGACAAGTGTTTGATAAATTCATGTGAGTATTTTTTACTGAGAATTTCTTCAACTACTGATGACGCGGGTAAAATGGAAGTCTTGGAAAGTCGGATGACTAGAATCCATAGTTCCTTCAGTGAGGGCGGCATACATTTTGCAACTCCAATATCCTCTTTAAGGACAAGTGAAATTGACCTGGTACATAATTTTTGTCATTTTTAGACTATTGTATTTTTTGGTGAGTAATATTTTTTTGGTGGGATTTATGTCATTTATTTACTTCATTTTTTTTTTGTTTAAGGTACGAGGAGTGTTGCAAATGATGCGTGGTCTGTCGAGTTCCCTGTTTTATTGGGACGATAATGGACACTGTTTTCGTGTTAAAAGTGGAATATACATGATTCATCTTTCCCAGACAAGTTTGTATGGCGTTCTTGATCAGTTTACATATGCTGCAACAAGTTTAAAATTGGTAGAGATTGTTGTAAACAAAATAGAGAAATCCAAGAGCTTGTCTCCGCCTACTTTGAGAGCATTCGTTTGTGCTGTTTCTACATGGCTTAGATTAGGTGTTTTTACTATGAAATTTCTGTTTGATAAACCTTTTCCTTCTTTTTGGATTCCTGTTCTCATTTTTGAAATGTTTGTAGAGGCTTTACTTTTCTTAATATTGTTTTGAAGCCGAGGATTTGGGATATTTCTTTGAAAGAAGAAGTGAAGTTAAATTGCTCCGATGGTAAAACTACTCCAATTATTGGGGTTTTAAGTTCTTTGTCAAGGTTGTATTCTTATTTGGAGGAATTTAATTTGGTGTTTGATGCTTGAATAAAAGCATATACATTCTGTGAAGTCGTGAGAGAAAAAATTGAAGATAAAGAGTCTGAAGGGACAAAGATGCTAATTTTATCTATTTCTGAAAATGTCTAATTATGTTTTTGTCATGGGGATTTTAGCTATGACCTGATGGACCATGCTGCTGAATTACTCGTTTACTCATCATTCTCTTGAATTATACTTGTATAGATATGATTCTGGTCAAAAGTGTTTTGAATCTTCAGTTGTCAACAACAGAAGGGCCATGTTTGTAGTTAATCTGTTGACTGAAAATAATAAACATGTTGTGTTCTCGTTGCCCATTTTTCATACCTCTTTTTTTATGTGTTTGAATATTCTGCATTTGATAGGATTAGCCAACAGTTTGTGATTCCTAAACGGATGCTCTCTCTCCCAGTCTTTGCTCAGGAGCTGAATATTTGTTTCAAATAGTGCATGGAGCTATTCCACAAAACTATTTTGAACTTGATCACTGTATCTCGGCTGCAGAAATTGCTGTTCACAATATAAACCATCTCTACGCGAAGCTTAATGAAGTTTGCCTCTTGCAAGGGGGTGAGGTTGAAATCTATCAGTTGCTTGAGATGTTGTACCTTTTTTTTTATTTATATTTGATCAAAAGGTTTAAATCAGAACTATACTTTGTTTTCAGGAGGATGGATATATGATGCTACTTTATATACTTGTTGGGAGTCTTTTGCCATACATTGAGGGTCTTGATTCATGGCTTTTTGAAGGAACTCCTGATGATCCTTTTAAGGAGGTATTTCTTTTTGCTTAGAGAGTAATGTGCTTATGTGTGGCATTGATAACCAGAAAATTGGATTTTACTTGAAGTCCACATTTAGATAATATAAATTTAGGTTCAGTTTGATGCTTATTAGTGCCTAATATTCAATACATTTCAAATTATGGATACACATATGTTCGAATGCAAGAATTTAGTGACCTATATTTTAACTATCTGTCTTAAAATTTTTAGAAATTTATAACTTGCATACATGTATATTTGTTTGATGGAAAGGAATTACAAAAATGTGATACATATTTCTCTTACTTTGTAGTTTGTTCTATTTATGTGAGGGTAAATCGTGCTTTCCTTTTCTACATGGCAGTTTTATTCTTGAAGATATGTCTTTAATGTTGCATGTTGCAACAGTACCATTGATAGTTCTTAATAAAAAAACCCTTCAACCCTAGAAATCAAGTTTTGTATATCTGTAGGCAGCTGTATCTTGAGTGTCCCAGAGCTGTGATAATTCTGATTGCCACGCAAAATCTGTTCCTTACCTTGTAATTTGTATTTTTCTTTCTGGTCCTTCTGCTTTTGTAGAACACTAATCTGGAATTGTGATCGTTTTCTTTGTCTTTGAGAATCGCAAATTCTATGATGTGCATCAAATTTGAAGATGGTTCTATTTCAATTAATTTACCTTTACATGCTTCCTATCGATTTCTATTCTTATCTGTTCTTACAGTTGAAACTATGGCAGTTGAGTTTTGGATATGATGTGTATCGCCCCAAATTCTATTTACTCAAGACGCTACTTAAGTCTAAATATCCTGTAAATAAGTATTCTCAATAAACAGCAAAATGCGTAAATATTTTTTTTTTTAAACACTATTTCTTACAGTTGAAACTATGGCAGTTGAGTTTTGGATATGATGTGTATCGCCCTAAATTCTATTAACTCAAGACGCTACTTAAGTCTAAATATCATGTAAATAAGTATTCTCAATAAACGCCGAAATGCGTAAATAAATTTTTTTAAACATTATAGCAAATTAGAACTAAATGCGGAAACATCATTAATACTTTACTCACATCCAAGTGTCAATACCAAATATTAATAACCAAAGTGCCGAAATTCGCAGAAATACTAAAATTTGAGATTTAGGGTGTGTTTGAGCTACATTATTTGGGAAGAATATATTTTGGAATAGTAGATTGAGAGAGAATGTGTGGTTGAAAAAGAAGAAAAAGTTATTGATGTGATGGAAAATATTATTTTATTGTAGAATGTGTGGTTGAAAATAAGTAGAAGAACGAGAATGAAAAAAATAATGTGGATCAAACGGGGGATTAATTGACAAAATGGAATCCAGCTATTAAAATACTTGTTTCAAAAATTTATAAGTTAAATGGTCTATCATTTAATCAAGATGGTTCCGCTCATTGCCTTGCCTTGCCGAACTCTT
>CAIGRS010154164.1:0-14888 GCA_903798395.1 Fraxinus floribunda | reverse complement strand
GGAACCTTTTTTTGGATTTTTGAAATGGTGTAAAGAAAAGGCATGAGATATGTATTGTTCCCATTTTGAATTGGTGTAAACTATACACCTAAAATATGAATTTTTTCCATATATGTTAGCCATAGCCCATACGTAACAATTACTATGATTGGGCCGGGCTGAGACGATTTGTTAGACCTTAAAATTTGAAGGCCTCTGTAAATGAAAGATTAGAAGAAAAAGTTGCAGCTTCAGTCCTCAAACATTTCACATTATGGCACTTGAATCCTGAATCAAATTTTCTTGATTATCAAATCCCAAATTCGTATGCACACAATTTTCTCTCACACTATCTTAAAGATCCTAACTTGAGCGCGATTCCATTCAATCATACCGTCGTAAGCTCCGATCTCTCTTTATAATTATCTGATAAAAAAGTTTATGAAATTCGTTTACTGCAATTTGATTCACGGAAATGCCATTTAGTTCCAATGCTCGTAACAAAATCAGAGAAACCCTTATTAGATTTCGCCAATTCAGTAAGTTTACATGGTTTGGGGACAATTTTCATGAAAGCCCACTTACTTGTAATGGAGTTATTACGTATTTTTCGTCACAATCGTGTAAAAACTCGAACTTTCCTTCAGTTTTGAACCCTAAACTTTGTGGGCAGTCTCTGGAAAGAGATGATGTTGAATATGGATGTGTTGGGATTAGAGAAAAGGGTTTTAAAGAATGTAGAATTTCGATTTCAGATGAACTTCTTGATAAGAGTGGAGAAAAATATAACCTTGATATATCGGGCGAGTCTGTGGAGTTCAAAGAAGGGATGGAGAGTGAGGAAGACAGTGAAATTAAATTAAGGGTTTTGGATTCATATAATAGGAATAGAAAGCAAAGTGAAGTTTGTAGAAGTATTGAGGGGGATGAAGATGAATCAAGACACCCACTAGTGAAAGAAGTTTGTTGGTTAATTGATTTTCGGGCAGCATGGACTCCAAAGCTCGAAGGGGAGTTGAGGCACTTGTTGAGAAGTTTGAAGCCTAGGCAAGTTTGTGCTGTACTGAGGGCTCAGTCTGATGAAAGGGTTGCTTTGAAGTTCTTTTATTGGGCAGATAGTCAATGGCGGTACAGACATGATCCAATTGTGTATTATGCAATGCTTCAAGTTCTTAGCAAGACTAAGTTGTGTCAGGGGGCTAAGCGGGTGCTCCAGCTTATGGTAAAGAGGAAGATTGAGTGTAGGCCTGATGATTTTGGTTGTGTGATGGTTTCTTTCAGTAGGGCTGGGGATATTAGAAAAGCTATGCAGATATTAACTCTAATGCAAAAAGCGGGAGTAGAACTTGATCTTTCCATATGTAATACTGCAATTTATGCTCTGGTGAAAGGCCATAAGTTGGAGAAGGCATTGAAGTTCTTGGAAAGAATGCAAGTTATTGGGATTAAACCTGATGTCATTACATATAATTGTTTAATCAAGGGTTACTGTGATGTACATCAACTTGAAAATGCAATGGAGCTAATCTCAGAAATGCCCTTCAAGGGTTGCTCCCCAGATAAAGTTAGTTACTATACCATTATGGGATTTCTCTGCAAGGAGAAAAGGATCGATGAAGTAAGAGGGTTGATGGAGAATATGCTGAAGGATAGTAAATTGTTGCCCGACCAAGTTACTTACAACACCATTATTCATATGCTTTCCAAGTATCTTCACGCGGATGAGGCATTAGGATTTCTGAGAGAAGCAGAAGAAAAAGGGTTCTTTATTGATAAGGTCGAGTACAGTGCAGTAATAGATTGCTTCTGTCAAAAGGGGAGGATGGATAGAGCAAAAGAACTTGTTAATGAAATGATCTCAAAAGGATGCACTCCTGATGTTGTGACATATACTGCTGTTGTGAATGGGTTTTGTCAAGTTGGAGAGCTTGATCACGCTAAAAAGTTACTTCAGCAGATGTACAAGCATGGTTGTAAGCCAAACTGTGTATCATATACAGCATTGTTAAATGGCCTTTGTAGGGGTGGGAACTCAACAGAAGCAAGGGAGATGATGCACATGAGCGAGGAGGAATGGTGGACTCCAAATGCGGTGACATATAGTGTGTTAATGCATGGATTTCGTCGAGAAGGGAAGCTGTCTGAGGCATGTGATTTGGCCCGGGAAATGATCAGTAAGGGCTTTTTTCCTACTCCGGTTGAAATTAACCTCTTGATTCAATCTCTATGTCGAGAGGACAGAGCAAGTGAAGCAAAAAAGTTTATGGAGGAGTGTCTGCATAAAGGGTGTGCTGTCAATGTGGTAAACTTTACTACTGTCATTCATGGATTCTGTCAAAAGGGTGACTTAGAGGGTGCTGTATCTGTCCTTGATGACATGTATTTAAGTAACAAACACCCTGATGTTGTCACATATACAACAGTCATTGATGCATTAGGGCGGAAGGGTAGAATAGATGAAGCTACTGAACTGGCCAAGAAAATGCTTCACAGTGGTTTGCTTCCTACTACTGTAACATATCGCTCGCTCATTCATCATTTCTGTCGGCAAGGCAGGGTAGATGATCTGTTAGAATTATTGGAGAAGATGCTTCCAAAACAAGACTTCAGAACTGTGTATAACCAAATCATTGAAAAGCTTTGCAGTTCTGGACATGTCGATAAGGCTTATAAGTTATTGGGGAAAGTTCTGAGAACGGCATCAAGAACTGATGCGAACACCTGCCATATTCTCATGGAAAGTTATATGAAGAAAGGAAATTCTCTCGGCTCATATAAAGTGGCTTGTCGGATGTTCAATAGGAATCTGATTCCTGATATTAAGTTATGCGAGAAGGTGAGTAAGAAACTAATGTTAGAGGGGAAAGTACACGAATCAGATAAACTTATGCTACGGTTTGTGGAGCGTGGCCACATCTCAAACAAGTGTCAACATGCTGGGTTTGGTCAAGGAGTTCATCTAGTTTAAGAGCATTAGGTGCGGTCATGCTTTTAATTCACATTACTGCAGCTACGGAACTACCCTAGAACTCAATTCGATAAAATCGTCTCCGGTACTTGTTTGAGGTACGTGGATCTCATCTTTCATTCTGCTCTTTTGAGAGCAGTAATTCTTTTCAATAACCTAATAACATGAAATTTTGGGTCAACTTCTGTCTCTAGGCTTGCCATTAACACTAGATCCTCCAGTTTTCATTGTGCATCTAGGCGTGTGGCCAAACCATCACGATAGTAGTAAGTGAAGACAGATGTTGAAGGAAACCGCAACTCGGTGAAAGCCTCCTTCTGAATCAACTGCAATGGATTTTGCCTCAGGTATGATAGTATAATGGAAGCTAATGAGAGTTCGTTCGGATTGTACTGCTATTGATTCATGATACCATTCAGTTTATTGTGTCACGTAGCTCCCGCCTCCCGTCTCAAGTACATTTATCCTGTCAAATGACACTAATGTCAATTCTTTCCTCTCTTTCTCCTGGCCTTCTGTGTTGTTTTGATATATTTCAAACATTTTGCTATTATTTTTCAATTTTGAAGTAGTTGGTAATTTGGACAGCCACAGTAATTATCATTTTGAGCTGAATATATAGTTCTTTTCATGAGCACATTTGTCTCGAGATATTCTTGTTACAGCTCAAGGTTACTAGTATGAGTAACTGTGAAGAAACTAGTGGACCTTGATTTCTTAAAATTAACAGTCTTCAGGCAATTCCTAGTGGGATTTGTCTTGCAGTGACCCTTACAATTTCTGCCTTGTACCACTATTTGTACCCTCTTTATCAATTGATACATGTGCAGTATAAATTAATAATTCAGCCTAATTGATGCATGTGCAATCTAGATTAATAATTCAGCCAACCTGCAGATTTGATACATATATGCCTTTTATATTGAACATCTGATATCAGTTTCATCTGTTGAATGTGGAATTATTTTGAAACTCGACTGTGGATCAATTGATTACATGCGTCAAGTCACTCTAATATTCTTAACATGACGGTAAGGATAAATATGCTGGGCCCAAATGGGGAAAATGAAATCGTCTCGAGATTTGATTATGATCTCTGCTTTAAGAAAATGAATGATTATAATTGCTTTTCAAAAAAAAAGAAAAAAGAAAAAAAGTAGAGAGATGAAAGGATTCAATGTCTAATGTCTATCAACTAAGACAGCACGCATTGTCTCCCTTGGAGCTATCAATCGCTTTCTTTCACCTGCCTTTTGAGCTCTTTTTTCCACTTTTTTTTTTTTAAATATTCTTTTCCTAGTATTTTATTGAATTTCTCAGGTGAATTACTAAGTGCGTGTTTTAGTATGTACCATTGAGTATTAAACTATAATATGATTGATATAATTTTAATTTATTTTTCTTCTTTAATAACATTGCTGGGACAATAAATGGCATTGACAACATGTGTGCATCGACTGGCCATGCAACCCAACTCTTGCCTAAACTTGCAAGACGAAGAGGTCCTCATAGAGGCATCTCTAAAATTTGATCATTAGTTGAGCAAAAATGGTCAACTCTAAAGGGTCAAAATATGACTGAAAAATTATCTTTAATAAATTAGTCTATGTTTGTTGTAATTTAAATACTGGATTACAATTCAAGTCAAATTCAACAATTAATTTTAACTGGATCCACAATTTTCAATCGTACAATTATCAATTTATATCAAAATTTACTAAAAAAATTGATTTTTAGTTAAACGGAACTTAAAGTAGATGTATAAAGATAGAACTTTTCAAGAAAGAAACTCTTACGTCAATTCATTTTTACTCCTAATATATTGTAAATTGACTAATAACCAACCTTCCAGTTATCTAAAATGAATATTAATTTGTCGTGAAAAGGAATACGAATAAGCTTATTTTCAAGTAATCCATCATAAATCGGGTGGCAATAGCATCAAGAAAAGCAGCTTTCCAGGTAAGCTGGCGTGTCATATGAGATGATCACAGCATATATTGACTATTGCGTATGATATAATTCTAATTAACATTAATCACTGCCAACAAATCCTGTCTCTTCATTTTCGCCGGCGAGACAGCTCTCACCGGCATCTGGCCGGAAAAATATGGACGAGTCATGGAGAATGAGAATGGGAATGCCCACTAAATCAACTGAAACAACAACGGTCAAATCAAACCTCCTTCGCCGGCGATCCACCGAGGAAACCTCTCACAGTAGAAATCCGAACTCCGACAACATCCTTTTGGACCCTGAAGACTTTAACGACGTTTTTGGCGGTCCTCCTCGTACTATTCTCTCTCGCCAGTTCTCCAGTGGCACTGGATTTTCAAGATCATTTTCATCGACGGGTTTCTTCTACGAGGAGATTTTTCGACAGCCGGAGAGCGGTTCGGTGTCGGGGAGGAGTGGACGAAACTTGCCGGAGTTCAGGATTCCGTCGAATAGGGGAGGGCAGCAGAGGAGGAGTGAGTTTTATAATGATATTTTTGGGTGGAAAGATGAAAAGGTGGTGAGGTCAAGGACAAGATCAAAGGCAAGCTCTTCCTCGGTGTTGAGTTCCGAGGATCTCAGCCCTCTCAGGCCGACAGTCTGCGTCAACAGTGACAACGATGTCTCTTTCTTTGCTTCCAAGCTCAGGTGAAATAGCTTAAAACATAACGTTTAGACAAAATAGTTTATTGTAGAATTAGAGGCATGAAGATACCAGGTTCAAATATCACCGCCACCATAACTATTTTCACGGGCTTAGCAATTCATAAAAAAATAAGGTGGCACTTAGCTTCGCCTTTTAGATGAGTTGATCACTGGCAACACATAAATAGCTGTATTTATTGAATTTGTTGAGACTGACGAGGGTGTACTCACAACTCTAGACTTGTTAGGGTAGTGCTATGACCAATTGAACTATAGCAAATTAGGCGTTCAACCTAAGACTTCTTACAATGTTTTCACATTCGTATACTCAGGCCAATAAATGTCGGATCGAGATGGACTTCAACAAGAAAGGTGCCTGAACATTACCAAAGACAAAAGAGCGTGCCAATATTTGCAGGCAATCAGTCAATGTGCAGCACTGAAGATGACTACAATGAGAACCTTAGAAGTTCCCCTATTGGATTTTGTCGAAAAAATCCTTCCCCCGAGACTATTAATCTTGAACCAATATGGAACACAAGCATTAGACTGTCTACTGAGAATACAGAACTCAATTCACCATCATCCACGGTCTCTTCAGTTTGTGAAGAGCCACAGGATAAATTGAACAAAATGTTCCAGCAACACGGGACAGAACAAGAGGGGTATGAAGATACGAGGTCTTATGTTATCGAGATCAACTCTGATCATAGGGAAGGAACGAGTGAAGCAATTGGCGTAGACGAAGCAATTGCATGGGCGAAGGAGAGTTTTCAGACACAATGTTTGGAGAATAATTCGATCACACAAGAACAAGTGAAAGAGCCCCTTGCAGAAGGTTCTGAGTTTCTCTAGCCAATTGATTAAAATGATTGTGTATTGTTAAACCACCTAGTCTAAAAGCTCGAATTTGGCAGGCAAATGTCCTGGGTTCAAGTATTTGTTTCCACACTATTTTTTTCAATTGTACATGTGTGAGACCTTTAACCAAAAAGAATAAGTTCATCTCGAGCATGTTGGGACAAAAATCAAATAGACATATTTAAACCCTCTATATAAACTTAAGCTTTTAGATGAAGTGGCTCAACATGTACATCATGTCTTGTATGTGGTGATAATTACATCTTTTACATGTTTGTTTGAACTCTTGCAGAAATTCTAGAGGAGCCTCGACTAGAAGAGGAGCAAATGGATGGTCATGGATCAACACAAGGGCTACCGGTAATTGTTGATTTTAATAGAGATCAAAAATATATGGAAAATGCTATTTGTACACTAATGGACACCCGGATGGATCCTTGATGTACCCCAAGCGGAACCGAAAATATATTTATGGCATGCTAAAAATAATATAGGAAACTGAAAAAACAGTGAATATACGTCTTAATTGTAAGCGTCCAACAGATTTACTGTCTATGGTACCATTCTCTGTAGGATGAAAGAATTTCAAGTTGAATGGTGTTGTGTTTCATGAATATAATCAATAAAAGAAGCACGAAAGCGTCAAACTTGTCATTATATTGTGATTACGAATAAGAAAGAACATTATCCACAGAGATTACCAGTGGTTATTTATGAGTGTCGGTTCTTGAAAGTTGTTGGGAGTCGGAAAATGCCTTTTCAGGTCTTGTTTGTAGCATCCTATTGTGATCAAATTGGGGAGAAGGTCCATCAGATTATTCATTCGTGATATGTTTGGTACACGAGTTATTGAGCTTTTGATCAATTTCAAAATTTGCTACAGGTAGAGATGGAAGCGCAACTAGTGGATGAAAACATTAGGCTGTGGTCGACTGGCAAGGAAGCTGAAATCCGATTGCTGCTTTCTACGCTGCATCATGTTAGATTGATCTACAGTCTCAAAATTATTATCAGCATTGCTTATACAAGTTAGCTGAAAAACTGCTCCTTTTTATTTGGTTAACCAATTCAGATTCTATGGCCTGAAAGTGGTTGGATCGCCATTCCTCTATCGAATCTAATCAAAAGTTCTCAAGTGAAGAAAGCATATCAGAGAGCACAGTTATGCCTACACCCGGACAAGCTGCAACAAAGGGGAGCCACAGTCCCACAAAAATACATAGCAGAGAAGGCGTTTTCAGTTCTTCAGGTTAGTTCATTCGTTTTACTGATGCAACTGATAAATCTGCATATACTCCCACAAAAATGGAACAAATGGAAATGAGATTTTAGCAGGCTCGAGGGAAAAATATGAATTTCATCAACTTTTTTGCTGCATTGTTATAGGATGCTTGGGTAGTATTTATCTCCCAAGATTTGCCATCGTTGAAGAATTACTGATGATCGAGGCAAGTTTCTGCTGGTACGTACGGACTACACTAGACTGTGTGATTAGCATTATGGAGTTTGAATTTGAATATGCGCTACGCAAATAGTTTGTATAATTATCAGTTTTTCACTTCCCCAGCAATCCTCGTATATTTCTTGAAGTTATACTCTTCATGTCTTTGATATAAATTTTCTTTTTGATTCGGTTCACATTGTCAAGTAAATCAAAATTTATCAACGAGACTTGGTTCAAACGAGAAAGGGTATTGATGTGTTCCATACGACTAGATACTACAATTGGATTCAAGTTCTACACTCCTATATATAATTTTTCTTCATCGGCCCACACTGACCGACCCAGTATGGTCCACACCATGCTATATAAATTTATTCAGCACGACTGGGTATAGAGTAGCAAGTGGAAATTTCCCAAAAGGCTGAGCCTGCTCAACTCTCCCAAATGAAGAAAAAAGATAATTGTCCAAAAACTAATGCAGCTTCCATTACAGTTTCACTGCATGAAATTGGATCGGTAGAACCAAGCTCACCACATCCAGTCACTTACCATGACATGCTCAAGGATGGGTAGATCGAGTGATTCTAGGAATGTTAGCAAGCACATCGTCTAGTACCATGCAAAATGGCGGTACTTATTCTACGTGAGTTCCCATCAAGTGATTACATGCAAAATAGCATTCCTATGCAGAATTATTAACAGTTGAAGAAATAATGAACTAAATTAGGGAATGTTCTCCCCTTGATACAGAAACATTGCCTGAAGAAATGAACAAAATTTCCTAGCTGTTCAAGTTTGAACCTGGGATCTAGCCATATATCTTCACTTTGTTCTAGTGATAACTCTCTGCGTTAATTCTACAAGTGCCCGCCTTGATCTTTGAACATCCTCGTCATCATTTTGAGGAAGGGAATCAATTGCAGCAGAAGCAAGATTAGCATGCTTTCTTGCTAGGTCTCTTGTTCTCTGAATTCCGTGACTTTTACCAAGGTATTCCAGAGCCTGTAGTTTCAGTTGTTAAATCAGTTTTATCCCTTCAACTATACAAAGAGAGGATCAACTAGCCCAAAGGATTTTATTAAACAAATGAGTTGCCTAAAACACGAAAAATCATTTTCCTCAAAGAAAGAAGAAAGAATGGAAACTTTTCTGCAACTTTTTCCAAGGTATTCCAAAGCCTGCAGCTTCAGTTACACCAGTTTTATCCCTAAACAACACAAAGAGGATCAACTAACCCAAAGGTTTTGACTTAAGAAACAGAGTTGCCTAAAACATGAAAAATCATTTTCCTGAAAGAAAGAAGAAAATGAAAAGGAAGAGCAGATTCACATTAGATTCCTCTAAGCAAAACATAAATTACACAGTCGAGGAATCATTTCCTTGCCCATCTGACGGGATCTATTGTCCCCTAAACAGATTTTTGTTAATGTATTTCATGTTTTTTGTCAATCACTTTGAGAAAATTTTCCCCCAATCAATTGGTTTAATAGTATTAAGAAAACCAAAAAATAAAATAAAATTTGTCTCCTAACTAGAGAGAGAGAGAGAGTACAGAAGCAGCTTTTGTAAAAGTATGTCTAAAGTTTGTGGAAATCTCACAAGATCCACGTTTACAGGATTGTCAAATCCTTGATCGACAACAGATCTCAGCTCAGGAAACTCCTCCATAGCAAACAATATTGGAGCAGTAATAATCCCCTGAAATTCATTGATTCTCAGTATGTTATTTCTCAAATCAGGATGGTATATTAAGCAGGTAATGGCATTATATTATCGGTAATTAGATATCATCACAAGTTTTAACAGTTACTCGCAGTTGCACATATGTGCGAAAAATAGCATCATAAACCAAAAGCATCTGGTGCTCTTAAAAACTGAAGGATAATCCAGGGATTTAGAATCAATTCACATTACCGAAAACAAAGGAAGGAGAAAAAATTGCTTTGGTATTAAGAGACTATGGGAAGCCCAGAGTCAGAGATGTACTTCATATATTAACACTCATAATATAAATTCCATGATATAGCACAACAAAATGGATCAACATAAGGAGATGAATTTTTCATTAGCAAGTTTCTGAAATCTAAAGATTTGATCCTTCCAATAATTTACCCTAATCCAACCTTTTTGTGATGCTGCCAAAAGGAGTTAAAGGCTAATCTATTTCCAGACACGTCTGCATAGAATAAGTTAAGCAAGTACAAACATGCCCACAATGATTACAGAGATTGCCATCCACCAATTATATAATAAATCGATCATATCAGGATTCTATCAAATCAATTCAAAACAGATAGAAAGATTACATGGCGAATGTCAGACAAGGAGCCCTTTCCAAGGGAAGTTGATGTGCCAGTGAAGTCAAGAACGTCATCTATTAGTTGATATGCCAACCCCTGCACAGACTCACAGGACAATTGATCAATTGAAATATTATTGAGCAAATTGCTATACAAGAGATGCTTAGAAAAGAACACGGACCAAATTTTTTCCATACTCAAAGGCGATTATTGAAACTTCTGTTGTTTGCCCAGCAAGAAGGGCAATTGCTTTGCAGCTATTTGAAATCAATGATGCAGTCTTGTAGTAGGTCTTCTGCATGTAGTATTCCATGCTGCAACAAGAAACAATTACATGCTTAAAGAAGCAAGATTCCTAATGGCTAATGTAAGTGGAAACCTCCTTAAACAACCTATGGCCTTCACAAAAGTTCACTACTTTCGTAAACAGTATCACGTTCTCTAGTGCCTATTGCAAGCAGTAGTCAACCACCCAACATCATTAATGAACTATTGTAGTCATAACCATTAACTTCACTCATTTTTCATCCTTATTATTTTTACGAGTTTCAAAAACTAATGTGAACGAGTGCAGTTGCCACTTGCCTTCAACTCAGTGTCTGACTTACAGATGGTTGGAAACATCTCCCTTCAGGAATTGTCAAAATTCCAAACCATCTTTCATTATTAACACCTTAGCAGCTCAGTGAAGAAAATATACGGAGTGTTTAACTTATGAATTTCTATCCGTTATGTTCAATCAAAAGTTAGTGCCAGTGATACCATCACGAAGCAGCACACCTGCAACATTGATCAGATGTAGTGGACATTTGCATTGTCTCGCCTGTAACAAGATGCTCAACGACTGTTGCCAAGAGGGATACAACCTGTAAATACAAAACAGAACATAAAAACAAATGAAAGTTAAGAGGATAGAAAGTTGCTTTAGAGCCTGCACATAGTGTTTCTGGCCACAACTAGAGTCTGTGACACATAAATATAGCTAATAACTGATCAGAAGATATGGAGGGATACTCTAGCATCAACCTGTTATGAGAAGCACATGCGGTATTAACATAATGCCTTGGGTATGGAATGAATCCCATAAAAAAGGGTGGAAAGGAACAGAATACCTCGGTATTCTTTAATGAGGCAAGTGCAACACAAGCTCTAGAAAGCAGGAAATCACCAGCCAATACAGCTAACTGCAATGTTCAACAATAAAAGTAAGTGTACCATAACTTATTCAATTCAAAAGCAGTGATCAGAATGAACCATCAAAGGCTACAAATCAATTATAGCCGGTATAAACAGCTGAACAGAAGATCAAAACGCTAGGAAAGCTATATGTAAAAGCTAGGTTTTTCGTCTAAAACAGGTTTGGACAGAAGGCTCAGGAAAAGTATCCATCAATATGAGACTCTTGCTCCATAGAGGATGTAATGACCCGACTTTGCGCCTCAGTCGTTATCATATCATACGTACTGTCCGCTTTGGGAGAGTATAGGTCATCTTACCCCTACGGCTTTCTGACGCCCAATTGGTACATAATTCGACTTAAGTCTCCCATATGATGGAGGTATTGGGTTCGAATCCTAGGGACATGTCAGAAAGCCGTGATGGGTAAGATGGGCCTAGGTTCTCCCGAAACGAACAATACATACAATATGATAACGATTGCGGCGCAAGGTCGGGTCGTTACAGAGCATATCGAGTTAAGAACAATAATAAATACACATAAGGCTCAGCAAATGACCTGCTAGAAAGCATTTAATTTACCAAACTCCTTGGACTGTATAATCAGACTCAACTCATGAGATGATGGGATAACCATGAGGGATTTTAAGTGAATACAAGCATTACTCCCACTCAGGTTATCTCCAACAGTTGCTGCTAAATGATAGCTCTGAAGGTAGTTATTAGCATTCCCACACATAGAGATGGCAACGGGGCTGGTTCGGGGCGGGGCACCCTCGNATGAGATGATGGGATAACCATGAGGGATTTTAAGTGAATACAAGCATTACTCCCACTCAGGTTATCTCCAACAGTTGCTGCTAAATGATAGCTCTGAAGGTAGTTATTAGCATTCCCACACATAGAGATGGCAACGGGGCTGGTTCGGGGCGGGGCACCCTCGCCCCGCCACTCTCCCACCACGCCCCGCGCCCCGCCCCATTTTAGACGGGGAGGGCGGGTTCGGAGCGCGAGCTTGCTCCATTTCCTGCCCCGTTTAATTTTTTTTAATTTATTTTTTTACAAAAATTTCTTGTTATTTTTCTTAATTTTTCATTTTTTTAATTCTTCACGGGGCGGGGCACCCTCTCCCCGCCCCACCCCACCCCACGCCACCAACCCGTCGGGGCAGGTTTTTTTTCACCCCATTAGAGGCGGGGCGGATTTTTTTGCCATCCCTACCCACACATGCCTAAACTTAACAATATTTGGTGATGCAATGGACCTCATTTTTGAAATTACCACAAGTTCAATTGTTTCTAAAGAAATTTCTAGAAAACCTTTATGATGGAACATTTCTAACTAGTCAATATTTTTTCGGCCAAATGAAATTTGTCTCCCACCAAAATTTTTATTATGCCACTGTTTAGTAGAGGTTAAAATTAGATTTTTAGTAGATTTTGATAAAAATTAATGGAATGTGTGGTTGAAAAGATGTGGGTCATATGAAATGTGCGATTAAAATTTATTGACCTTGAAAATTAGATACATAACTTTCAAGCCAACTTTAAGGAAAAAACACGGATTTGATTAATGAATATGAAGTAGTTACAAATGGTAATACAATAGTTCCCTTTTTCATATCCCAGGGGATATTTGAAATATGAGAAATATAAGAGAGTTTATAATGTGTTTAACCGTGTTCCTCTTTTTTTTTCTCCTTGCCATTTTCTCCTTTTTATAAGAGAAAATATGTTCATGTCTTGTCACCTGCAAATTCGAGCTCAAGAAGTACATTTGCTGGTGCAACTAGATTGGTTGTTGAGGTCAGTCTATCATATAATAATGAGTTAATGTTGCATGTGGTCCTCAGTAATTAAATTGGAAGATTATGTGGCCGATGACGCAATGCTTCTTTATGTGCATCTCACTGAGTGGTAGTTCATATATTCCGTCAGTGATCCTCAATCATTATGCTCCCTTTGCTCTCGAAGAACTACACAGGCTTCCCGTGCAAGCCAAATTATTGCCGAACTAACCTTGTCTAACCGAGCTCACATTAATATATATATACTTATCAAGTACAAACATCCGAACTAATCGACCGTGGAGATCTGAGGTTAACAAAATTAATTGTTGACCTTGACTTAGATTTTAATCAAATTTTTTAGTAGTATCAAACATGGGCTACATATGGCTATTCAGTCTTGCAAAATGACTGTAGCACTTCTAATGAAAATACCGTCTAGGTAATCTAGGTTAAGTTGACAAAGAAGACTAGAATGTCTAAATTGACTATAAGATATCACGACTTTGCCTAGTTTGACAAGAATGCTTAAATGGTGTGAATGGACTAGAAAGTCTTGTCAACTTTGCTTAGATTGAGGAAAATCTTAAGACGGTTTGAAATTGTGCAACAATGAAGGGGGTGAACTTAGTAACACATTTGAAGAGAAGCGTATTAAAAAATAAAAAAATGGATAATATTTACAAAGCCAAAAGTAGTGGACAAAATTCATTTTCTTACTGTAAAAGTGCCCTGCGGGGGAATTCCTCTTTAAGAAAAATGATAAAGTTTACAACATTAAAGAAAGAGGAAGACCGCACATACCTCATAAAAAATAAAAATAAAAAGAAAGAAAGAAAACAACCAAAAATGATAGTGGACCATAACATAGAAATAGAATATAAAGCAGAAGAACATTCCATTATCATAAATTCATAATTCGCAAACGTGAAAGATAAATAAAACAGATGTTGTAATGTTACGAATGGTCATATTCAAGTTTTCCAATTTTCCTTTTTCTTCCTTAATATTTATTAAAAATAAGAACCAAATACCTTATTTCCCATCATGAAATTCAACGAACCAATCCCACGCCTTGTATCAGCATCATCCAACACGTCATCATGAAGGAGGCTGGCAACCTACCAAATAGAGAAGATGATAATAATTGTTCATTGTTGCCCTAAATCATTAAGCATTTTTTCCTCACCTAAGACAGTCCAGCACTAGAGTCATGGCACCATCAGAAGGCAAATTGAAAGATTTTGAAAACTGTTCAGTTTACTAGGAAGTCTTAGAACAATATTGCACAAAATTAATCTTTTATTGGGATTTTCCATTTTTGTGCAGAACATTCTATGAAAAACAAAAGCCAATGAAAATCAAGGTAAAAGAGAAGTTACCATATGGAAAGAATTATAAGTAAACAAGTGTAAGAAGGTGAATTTAAACATATGTAGCCCTTATATTCTACAGAATTCAAAGAAACCGCACAACTTTTTTTTCTATTTCCTCATGGCCTTTAAAAACGTCAATTTCCACCATCTGCCAATGCAATCATACTAATTTATTGGTGATTCAGCTCTAAACATAGAAAAGGTTAAAATCCAAAAAGTGATGAGTGCTAGAGTTTTTGAATGTTGTCATTACAACATGCATCGCCTTTGGGATGCTAGACACCGTCCAAAAGATATTTAGGCAATACCCTGTAATTCAAATCCTGCAGTCCACCATGAATCCCAAAGTTGGGTTGAT
>CAIGRS010154142.1:0-11594 GCA_903798395.1 Fraxinus floribunda | reverse complement strand
AACATTTTTGAGGTGAAAAATTATATCAATCAAACATAATTAATTACAATTCACAGTAAAACAATTTATAGACAATTCAATTCCCTAAAATTCATTTTCTTTCCACCAATTTTTCACTTTTGCAATCAAACGGACCCTAAAATCAAAACATGGGGCAATCTTCTCGCAACGAACTGCAAGAAGATTGATACTTTTAGTCAAAAACTAACATTCCAATAACAAAATCATATAATAAAAGTTACACACTATGTGACCTCGCACATTACTCGTTTTGATTGGCTATTTGGACGGAAAGAATGGTGTTTATAGACGTGAGAGATGTTTTAAAATGAATGACAAAAATGTTCAAGTACCAATAATATGATCAAAGATAACTACATACAAAAAAGCAATCATAAACAACTCAATCAAAGTCAAAAAAATCTAAACTGAAGCAAATAAATATAGAATAAGCAAGAGAGAAGATCGGGTGTGGTTTTAAGTGTAAAAATTTGCATTAGATTCAAATGTTACAAAAGTTGCTTATTCATAGAGTTCTGGCCGAAGTAGTAACCATTAGATAAGAACCATGTGACCTCATCTTCCAGGTCAAAGCCTCACATCACTCAGTTTGCTATGCATTTAATATATTGACAACATGTCAGCCACCATACATTCTAGGCGACAACTTTGACATTCATATTACAAACGTTACTTTAATCATTCTTAAAGATTGCCCATAGAATCTCTAAAAAGCGGGAAGGACTTCAGCCAAATGAAGCTTTGGATAGAGTGAGAGCTTTGGCCAAAAGAGAGCTTCGAAACCGAGATCATCGACTTCTTCTTTGATTTCTTTACTTTGACCAATCGGGTCTTTGTTGACTCTGTCAGATTTGACTCATATATCTACATGGACTATGACGTGGTCATCACTGGAGCGTCAGCGACGAGGTGTAACAATAATCCCTCAAGTCTACGCATGATTATTCATGTAATGCATGAACTTCTTTTTTAAAAATAAATTTTTGTTGTAGTGGTTATTTTTACAATACCACAATAGCTCCCCAAGTCTAAATATAATTATTTATATTATAATTAAAATTTGAAAATAGAGCTTTATGACTTGCATGAAGTACTTATTAAGGTTGTTGTTCAAAGTTGTGTATTTGAACTTTCTGATTTTTCGGAATACTTGGAGCATCTGCTGAGGTTTATCTATTCGAGGCGGTTTTCTTCGAAGTGATTCTGTGCCTCTGATGCCTTGCCGAACTATTCATGTTGAATCGGAGATAGTGTACCTCTGCCATTTGCTGAAGCTGTAATGCATTAATTTTGAAGAGACATGTTTTTTGAAACTTTAGGAAAGAGGCGTCCTTAATTATTGTGCTCAAATGATTTACTATCTTGTATAGTTTTAAGAAAAGACAGTTGAAGTAGCTTAACTTTTCATGCACGCAACCATCACCACATTTAAAGAGAAATGATGACTGTTGCAAGCGTATTTTTTGGGAGATAGACGTAGTGGCACGCGTGAGTTAGACACTCTGATTTGGACTATAAAATACGAATGACAGACGTGATGGGTGGTTCAGATTGAATTTGAAATACATGTGAAGAAATTTTCATACTCCCAAAACTCTCTAACTCTTCAACTTGTTGAAATTTGCTTCTGGCCACTTTCACAAATTCTGGCCAATTTTTTTTACTATGCAAAAAAAGAAATTTTCACTCTTTAAATCCTTATTCTTTACTATGCAAAAAAAGAAATTTTCATACTCCCAAAACTCTCTAACTCTTCAACTTGTTGAAATTTGCTTCTGGCCACTTTCACGAATTCTGGCCAATTTTTTTTCCAGTAATTTTATTGTTTGACTTCATAAGTATGTTCAACTTCTGTGATTTTGAATCTCATGGCTTCTTCACTTTTTGGCGGGGGGACGTAGACATTAGAAAAGTTGCTTCTGAGATGGGGGTTACAATAACTAATACCTCCAATTTTGTCCAAGCCATTAGGGCTGGTTAAAGTGTATTTCCCATAAGAGAGACTCATGTAGACTATAACGCAAAAAACTACTTCCAAAGTAACTGCTTTTAACTTGGTAGAGATTAAGGAGAAGTATTGCATACCCTACACCATAAAAGTGTTAGCACCCTCTCTTGATGATCGAACCTGTTTTCCTAGGCAGGGATGCGTCGCTGTCAGTGAGTTTCTTCTGAAGGGGGGACTTCATCTGTCCCTTCATCATTTCTTTAGTATTGTTCTTAGCTTGTATGGGATGGCACCCACCCAACTCATCCCCAATGCTTGGGCCTAGTTAGTAGGGACCTACTTCTTGTGGAAGAAGACTTCTCTTGGTAAATATATGCCGCTCCATATCTTCCAATCCATCTTTTAGCATAGGGTATTAGGTAAATGAGACTCCAATGGTTGGTATTCCTTGTGTCCGTGGGGGGCTCACTCTCCATTCGTCATAGGCATTCCCTCATCCATCAAAGGATGGAAGGAGACTTGGTTTTGGGTGAGGGATAGTGGCAGTGGCAGAGGTGTGAGGATGTCACAGTCTCTCATGTAATAGTTCCAGCCTCTTACTCAAAAGCTCGTGAGTGTCCCATCTTTAGCTGTCTTTTCCTTCTAGTTAGTTTGATTCTAACATTGCATATTTCTTTTGCAGAATCTGTAGATCGTTTTGAGTTAACCCAGGCAGAGTTGGGTGTTGTAGATGACATCTATCTTCATCATTTATCCTCTCGAGAGTTCGACCGGTTAATGGTTGTTCATCAATTTTTCGTGGAGTTCGGATTAATTGCCTAAAGCGGTAACATTAGGAATTTTCCTTAGTGCTTGTAAAGTGATATTTATACTGATTATATTGTTATTTTATTTGTAGAAAATTTTGATAAGAGGAAGTACCCCATCCCAAACATGGCTTCCATTATGGTTACGACCTCTATGACCGAGAAGAATGGGCCAAAGTCATCTGTTACTGCCAAGCAGGTGAGGGACAAGGTGGAGAGGATAATTAAGTAGGCTATTAACCGTGAAAGTTAGGGATAACCCCCTTCCAATGACAAGGGGAAAAAGAAGGTGGATGAGGTCCCTAAGAGAAAATCAACCTTCTCTTCCACCGAGTATGGATGTTCAATCACCATTCTGCCTCCTCGATCTGAATTCCCACCTCGGCAAAAATTGATGGCAGCATCAATTGCTGCAACAAGAGAAGGTAAAAGTGACCATATGCATTGGAGATTCTGAGTCAGGGGTCTTCGAAGAAGAGGAAAGTGTCAAGTTATACTTTTACTGAAGGGAAAAGTGTCAAGTGTCAAGAAGGGGAAAGCTTCAATGAAGGAAACTATTGCACTGAAGTAGTGGGTGGGGGAGGTCAACTCTAAAGTTGTTGGCTTTAGCGAAGAAATGGAATGTGTTAGGCGGGAAGCCCAATCAACTGGCAAAGATACTGTGAAGCAGTATATAGCACATTTTACCTAACTGAGGAGTATCAGACCTTCACTAAATATTTGAAGATGTTTGCTTACACTGAGATGGTGGAATGGATTAATGTACACTTAGCTTTCAACACCACCTTGTTAAGGTCAGAATTATTGGAGGAAGGAGAGCAAAAAGAGCCTCAGACTCCTACAGATGGTAGCTACGTAATCAAAATTGAAGATGAACTGGTGAGGACAATGAAACCTCTTAAGATGTGGCACCCAATGCCATCATTCCATTCACTAGCACCAATTTCCCTCCCATACCTGTTGCTTAAGCTTTCGTAATTTCTTTTTTATTTTTCCAATGTAAATGGCTTCGGCCTCCCAATGTGCCAAACTTCAATGAATGGAATTTTCTTTCTTACATTTGTGTTACTTGACTGAATGTTACTTTATAGAATTTTGTTTATGTTACTACTTTTTGATGTGCTTCAACCTTTGTTAAGACTTGTTTTAATCATAATTTGTACAAGTGTTATAAGTTCGAGATATCTTTTTAACCCCGTTCGTTTTTTTTTTTTTTGCTTTATCTTTCCTCAGCATGGGGTTGAACGATTTATCTATGTAAAGTCTTCCCTCATGACTTTTGTCATGGGGGGCATGTCTTATCTACTTCGACGAGTGAAGAGGTGGTCCCTGTTAGAATCTAACTCTTTGTCGAAGTGCCCACGCTTCTCTGTATGGTGAATGACTCATCAGGCAGAGGCTTCTCCCAAGATCTTTGTCGCTGGGAGGTAATTTTCTTTCAAGAATTTTAACAAGGCTACTTTAATTGAATTAAACACACCATACATGAACTAAGTATTTATACACTTTTTTTTTTACTGATAGTACCTCATTAGGTGTTCTGCGTTCTAAGGATAAGGCTAAGCCTTACTATCAAAATTTTTGACCCTATAGGTTCCAGGCCAAACCTCTTCTTTAATGTGGTTGGGACCAAGAGTTCCTATTCCTAGCTCTTTGGAGGATGGAAACACTATTCTCAATTCAAGGTCATTTAAACGAAATGACTTCTTCTTGACCTCAGAGTTGTAGTAGTGAGTCACCTTTCATTGGTAGGCAACTAACTTCAATTGGGTTTTATTCCTTATTTCATCAAGGAAAACAATTTTGCATATTCTCAACTCGTATATGGTAGACCTACTTCGATCGGACTCATAGCCTCTGCCCCATAAACCATAGAGAAAGGAGTTTTACGTGTAGCAGTCCTACTAGTTCTTCTGATAGCCCATAGGACCTAGGCTAGCTCATCCACGTAAGCCCCTTTGGAAGCATCCCGCTTTCTTTTAAGGGTATATTTATTGGTGTTATTGATGACTTTCACCTGTCCATTGATCTGAGGATGGTGGAGGATGGAAATGCTTCTTGATCCCTAGTTCCTAACATAAGTCTTTGACTTTTTGTTAACAAACTACCATCCATTGTCAAACACGATTGATTAGGGGATGCCAAACCTGTAAATAATATTTTTCCATAAGAACTTGGAAGTGTTTACTTCAATTATTGTAGTCTAAAGCTCAGCTTCCACCCACTTAGTAAAATAGTTAATGGTCATGATAGCGAAATTGGGACTACTTAGGTAGGAGGCCTATAAGATCAATTCCCACTTGGCAAAAGGTCAAGGGCTAGAGACATACTTAGTTCTTAGAAGGTTGTTTTTGTATTGTCGCGAAGCACTGACACTTGTCACACCTACTCACAAATTGTTGTATGTTAGGTTTTTGATGTAATTGACAAGTTTGTGAACAAACGAGACTAGATTTAATGTGTTGTAAAAGTTAAGGAGTAAGTTGCAAATATTATAAATTGAGTTGCATTAGGTCTAGGGTTCGAGAATGGAAAAGAAGGAAAACGACGCCGTAATTTCGCTAGACTGTTGCAATGACTTGGCTCGAGCGGCAAAAATAGAAACATTGTCGCTAGCTTGTCGTCTAGCCTTCGCTTGAGCGATACACCATTGCTCGCCTGTCGTTTAGCTTTAGCTCGAGCGACAGGGTTATCCAAAGAATTTTAATTCGCATTTTTAAGACTTTTTATCAAACCCATTTATTCCTAAACCTATATTATAAACACCAAAACACTTTTGAACGTCTTTTCTGAAGGTTGAACATTGATAAAATATTGATTACTTCATATTCTCTCTATCCATAGCTTTCATCCTTCATTGATTGTTTTGTCCTTGACATTGAAAACATCAAAACCATTTAATCTAAACACCAAATTTCTACTTCCTGCACATCTGTCAAAGCGAAAATTAAGGAAATGTGACTGGAGTTCCAGTTGTTGGAGAACGCGGAGTTCTTCGTTGATCTACACGAGATAGACGAATTCATAAAGTCGAGAGTTGGTACAGAAGTACGTAACCCAGGAGGGCTTTGAAAATTACAGCTAGGAGTTGGTGCATGAGCACGTAATCCAGGAGAGTTGTAAGAATTGCAGTCAGGAGGTCAGAAAGTATTAGTGGTAGTCAAATCTGACAGACTGTCAATTCTAATTGGTTTAAAGTGCCCAAAGTTTTTACGTAGTTGGGTTTTCTCCGTGATCATTCTTAGTGTTTATTTATTACTTTCATATAACTGTGGTATTTCAACATAAGAAAATTACACTGTTTGTTAAACCATCTAGAGATAATTAATAGTGACTTGTTGCTAATTAATTATTAAGTTTTAATTCCGTATAATCACTTGTTCACCCCCCATCTAGATGTAGTTTGGGTCGAACCTCCTTATTTCAATTAGGGGTGGGCGTGGGTTGGGTTGGGTCGATTTTTGCCCAAACCCAAATCCAACCCAACACGATCAGTTTGATTTAAATTCAACCCAACCCACGTAAAGATTGAAACCCAACCCAACCAAATGTCGGTCGGTTTGGGTTGGGTGGGGTGGTCGGGTTGGATAATCAGACTCCAGGCTTGACTCAAGCTCAGTTTTCGTAAAACAGTGTATTAAAAAAGTCACGATTAGATATGATTATCTCAAATAAAGAACAAATGCAAGTCAGACAAACACAACTTCAAAATTTTAACTCCATGATAGGCTAATATCCAAACAATAAAGTATTCAACCAACACAATTAATTTAAATTTTCGTGTACATGGTATACAAGAACAATACTGAAATATTTGTATGCCTCATTTAAAAAATTAATCGGAAAGAGGAAAAATGACTTACAGTTGGAGGATAGGTGAATAAAATTGCATTCTTTTCCTTGACGTATATAATCAGCTGCAAAAATTACAGTAAAAATAAAAAATAAAAAACCCACCATGCTTCATGAAATAAAAAGTAAAAAAATTCAAGTAATATACCCTTTCAATTTTTAAAGTCTCTGATCACTATCTTAAAACACCATTGAAACATGTTTTCAGATATCCCATTCTAAAATTCAAATTTTTCTTCTTCTAGAAAAATAAGGATAGCAACATGAAACAATTTACAGGCCAAACTTCTTCTTTGGCACGCATAATAAATCATAACAATATTTCAAGAAACTAAACCGAATTCAATTTACAGGCCAAATCTTCTTCTTTGGCTGTAATCCTAAATTTTATAGTTTCTTTACTTTAGTACCAACACAAAATAGTAAAATAGAAGTCAATCACCGATTCACCACTCACCAGTTGAAGAAAATATCTGCGTTCCACCTTACCAGCGTCGTCGATGACTGGGAGATGAGAGATTTTATAGGGTTTGTATCGGGCTGAGCTTTGTTTTCGAATTTCAAGAAATGAGCTGGGAGTCTGGGACACAGCATAGCCTTTTTCTTAAATTAATGACCCGTGTTTCTTTTCTTTTTTCCTTGGCGGGTCGGGTAGGGTGGGTTTGGACAGTTTTTGTGGACCAACCCGTAACTCGACCCAACCCGACCCACCATGATAAAAAAAAAATCGAACCCAGCCAAAAACATTTAAAAAATCGACACAAACCGGTCGATTCTGGCGGTTCGAGCAGGTTGGGTGATTTTTTGCCCACCCTTAATTTCAATTTGTATCAAAGTCTCATTTCGATTCCCGACCCATAAATTAATCTTATTTAGTTAGTCTCTATCCTTGCCTCTGTTTTTTACGGAAGCAAGTATAATTATTGGAAGCGTTGGACGAGTGTATTGGATCAGTGTACAAAACGGTTGGATTGCACCTTCATCTACTGTTACGGTGTTGTTACACCCATTGACATTTCTCTTTGGACCAAAGATCAAGTTGCTAATTGCAACTGGAATAGTAAAGGGATTCATGCTCTATTTATGGCTGTGTCTGCAGAGAAGTTTAGGAGAGTGTTGATGTGTGAAACTACTAAAGAGATTTAGGATATCTTGAGACCACACATAAGGGTACCAAAACTGTTAAGAACTCCAAATTACAAATGTTAACCTCTAGGTTTGAAGAAATTAGAATGAAGGATGATGAATTCTATGCGAAGCTTAATGACACAGTAAACTCGAGTTTCAATCTAAGTGAGAAAATCTCTTAGTCTAAGATATTTTGAGAAGTCCTTAGATCCCTACCTGAAAGGTTTAGACCTAAGATCGCTCCTATTGAAGAAAGTAAGGACTTAGATGAAGTTAAGATAGAGGAACTCGTAGGATCTCTCCAAACTTATGAACTAACCATTTCTCAATCAAAGAAGGTTAAATCCATAGCCATGAACACCATTAGGGAAGAAGATAGTAAGTCTACTGACGCGAGAACCTTAGGGACGACGAAATAGCTTATTTCGTGAAAATATTTCAGAAGGTGATGAGGAATAGGAGAAAATCTCACGATAGGAAAAATGATGTTCTTAGTAAATTCTCGAAAGATAAGCATGAGAAAAATAACCCTAAGACTTCTAGTAAGAAAACCCAGTCTGTTAGATGCCATGAGTTTCGGAGCTTTGGTTACTATAGGAATGAATGTTCTAATTTGAAGAAAAATTTGAATAAAGGAATAGGTAATGCATTAACAGTGACTTTGAGTGATGATGAATCAGATTCGAGTGTTCAGAGTGATACCTCTAGTGGTGACGATTAACGAAATTTTATGGCTTTCACGTCTATAGTTAAGATTGAATTTGATAAGGAGAATGATACAGTGGAGAATGATGAACATAATGAGAATTCTGAAGATGACTTTGAGGATGAAATTGATAGTCATGAGTCTTATCGTCAATTATTTGAGGAAAACCTTAAAATCAAAAAGGTCAATAAAGCTACACTAAAAAAGGTTAATGAACTTGAGAGAGAGAGAAACTCTTAGGTAACTTTCAGGATTCTACCAAAAATTTGGGTGAGTTGAAGCGGTAAATGAGAATCTAAAAGCTAAAGTTAAATCCTTAACAAATGATCTAGAAAAATCTAATACTCAACTTCATTCCTTCATGAGTGGTACTCTAAAACTCAATAAACTGTTAGAGATGAACAAGCTAGAAATAGACATGGTCCAGGATACATTCAAAATGGTTATAATACTATTAGTACTTCCAAGACCACGTTCATCCAAACCATCAAAAAGATTAGGAATACTGCTAAACCTGAACCCAAGGGCTAGAATGTCTTAGAATTGAAACCTACTAGACAACGTAGGATCAATCATCTTATAAATTGGCAACAACCTCTGAGTAGGTTTGAACCTAAGTTTATTCTCACCGGTCACCATTGTAATGCACTGGGACACACAGCACCTAGGTGTCATAAGCTCGTGACTATAAGTAAAAGTCAGGATATCTCAAGCAAGGTCAACTTTCTCGCTAATCAGGTTAGCCACTTAACTGAGTTGATGGCTCGGTTAACTAGCTGTACTTCTACCTCTAAGAAGGTTTGGATTAAGAAAAGTGACCTGAAAGGTCGTGAGACTTATTATGCTCTTAAATGTAAGAACATCCATGTACCTCATTGATTAGGTACTTAGGTGCATGCATGTGTAGTTCATTGAGTCCATTCATTCTTACATGCATCTTATTTATTATTGTTTTGTTTTGATTTTGTGTGTGTGTGTGTATTTTTTTTAAAAAAGGTTCTTGATTTTTTTATAATAGTAATAATAAAAAAATCAAATAAAATTATTTTTTTGTGCTACTGGACATTTCTTGATGCTCATAAATATTGCATTTAAAATCGAGTATGCACTCATCTACACAGCACACACTGTGATCTTGTGAGTGAGTTTGGATCGCATGTGTGAAATTTGGGATGACTGTCATCTATTGATAATGTGGCCTTGAATGTGAATTGACATTCATTTAGATGACCTAAGCTCACATATAATCCCCTTATCATAAAATAAAAAAATTGGTTCATCTTATACTCTTTTTCGAAGCCTATTTGACTCGAGTAATTAAGATTGAGTGGTTTCTCATAACCTGGTGCCCTATGGTCAACTGACTTGGAGTAATCGGCCCAACACTTGTTAATGGACAAGAGTCTACACATAAGATGTAATAATCAAGGAAAATGATAGAATAATAAAAAAATTTATATGTGCTCAAACTCAGAGTAGAAAAGAAAAAGTATACTTGCAAAAATGAGCTACATTTTAATGTCCTAATAAACTTCTGGGTTTGAATTTCATTAGTAAGGGAAAATACTTATCTAACAGTGATGTTCGCATGTTATTTCTCACAAATTTAAAGTTTGGAGTCATGATCGTGAGAAAATAGTGACACTTAACACACATGAGTCACTTATACACTTAACTCTAATTAAACTTGATTTGAATACGTGGAAATCCTTTTATTGATAGTGTAATACTTGTGAACACATGCATTTTTGAGTTCATCAATGTGTAGGAAACGTGATTTTAAAACAAAAGGAGGGCTATTTTTCGAATTTTTCAAACATTAAGTGCTATTTGTGTCAAAAGTTTTTAGCTGAGCCGTTCGGGCGATAAAAGCAGAGGTTGTCTCGCTCGCCTCTCGCTTGAGCGACAACTCTCATTTTTTAATTGTAACGTTCATTTTCGCATTTTTTTTTCCTGAAAATGTCCTCATTTCACTCTCATTTTTCTTCAAAACCCTTCACACCCATTCCACACTCTTGCAATTGCTCAGTTATTGAACGTTTGGCATTTGGATTTTGGTCCATTTTTCCACATTTCATCCATTTTCCCCATATTTTCAAGGTACAATTTTGAAAACCCTAATTTTTTTAATTTTCTCATTTTTTGGGTTTTGATGTCTTTGCTTTAATTTCATGACTTGCACTTTGTATTTGGACGAATTACATGTAATTTCTTCTTGCATTTCATCAGTTGGGTATATTTTGCTTGATTTTTGCTTGGTTTAGACCGGTTTAGGCATTTTTCTTTAGTTTTTAGGTGTTTTTTTTTTGTTAATTAAGACTTTGGTTTTGTTGGAAGCTGGACTAGGATTAGTTTGTGCTTTGTGATGGTGTTGAATGTGGTGTTTTTGGTTGGAGTGGTGTTTGAGTTCATCATATTGTACATGCACACACCACGCGTTAGATACACTTTTTCGATGTTGTTTGGGCTACGTGTTCTTTAGGTCTATTCTCTCTCACACACTCGATCACGTTAGGGTTGTGAGTTTGTTCGGTTGAAATAGTCTATTTTGCATTTGATGTTGACACCATAAGGTGACTTCACGTCACCGCTGCCTATACGTCACGTCATCGCATTGCGCAGTTATGGCATCGCATCACAATGTCACAATTCCACGTTATCATATCAAAGCACTATCTCCCATGTTACATCATTGTGTCATCTCCATCCATGCATTGCACAGTTCCATCCATACGTTATCACATCAAAGCACTATCTTCCATGTTACATCATTGTGTCATCTCCATCCATGCATTGCACAGTTTCATCTGTAGTGTAGTTTTGCATTCGTTTACGTGAATATGGTGTGTTTGTGTGATTTTGTTGGGCTAGCATCATTTAAGTTGTCCTTTCACGTATATTATTGCATTACATTTCGGTAGTGTCATCTATTGCATTATTTAAAGTACATCTCTGGTCTGCTTATCAGATGCCACCTAAGCGAGCTCAGACAACTGCATAAACATTGAGTGCGTCCACTTCCTTAAGTTGATCCTGGTTCATATCGCTACTGCCTAGGAGGTATTCGGGAACCAGTTCTCGTTAAGCCCAGTGCTGGTGGAGCGTGAGGTAGTGATTACGCCCAAAGTATAAC
>CAIGRS010154134.1:0-12579 GCA_903798395.1 Fraxinus floribunda | reverse complement strand
TTAATAAATAATAAAACAAATTTAGACTATATTTGTTAACAATCATGATACATAGATAAGTATTATCTAGTTCAGAAAGTGTATTTCATTCCAACTGTAACTCTCCTCTTAGACCCTATAAATATAGGGTTTTGGTTCTCATAATAATACACAGAAAAGTCTATTGACTTTTATTCTATCTTCTCTTTTCTCTCTTTTATAACATATAATAAATTATAGACCTCGAGAGTAATAGGACTTATTGTACCACTATTCTCTTAAAAGCACGCATTCTGTACAATTAAGTCCATATTTAACAATTATTATTTTCAAACTTTTTTTCTGCATATTTATTTTTAATCACGCGTTTACAAAATAAAATATTCTTCATGCAAATTCAAAACGTTTCTCTACTTTTTAACCATGTATTCTTCTAAAAACTACTATTCAAAACTCTATTTTTCCCTAAATAATGGTTGTCATACAGTGGCCATTCTTCGAACTTTTCGAATATTGGATTTTCTCTTGAAATTTGTGAATTCCTTCCAATTGCTCTCTTAATTACTCTTTTTGATTAAATGCAGTCCGATTGATCTTCAACTACTCTAATCAAATCCAATTAAGCTCAAAAATGCATTTTTTCTTCGGGCCACTTGTATTCAAGTTGGATTTTACCTACAGTTAATATATTTACTCAAAATTAGATAGATAAATGTTCAATTAACAATAAATAATCAATTTTAGAAGTCCGGATAAAATGTATTATCACAAGGCACCAACAATAAAAATAGGATATGCAAAGGATGGAGCCATAGAAATATGTTGGGATGGATTGAAGTTTAAAAATTACAATGAACTCGTACCATAAAAGATGTTATACACCACAAGAGATTTAGCTTAAAAGATTAAGCTCATATCAATAATGACAAGGTGAGTTAGTCGAGCAAGTATAAATCTAGATGTCATGCTAAGAATATGTTTGGGAGTCATTCTTAGCAATTTTTTAGTAAAATTCTTGCTGTTATACAGAAAATCAGTCGTCTATTTTAATCAAGTCAAACAAAATTTTGATATTAGAGTCGATAATTACGATTCCAACGGCCAGAATTTTGATTAAAATCAAACAATAATTGCACCCAGACAAGCACTAAATCTTTGTAGCTTTCCTAGCCAAATAAATCCACACGCTAGAAAATATAAAATGGTAGAAGCACGATTTGCAAAATCAAATGATATGTACCTATTAATCAAATAAGGAAATACTCAATGAGCACTCTTTTGGAAATTTTGACAAAACACCATAACAAATATGTGCTTGTACGTCATTGTTTTCAAAATCTCAAGTCACTAACTCATTCCACCTGAATGGAAAAAAACCGACCATGAATATTGATTGTCAAAAGAAATTGAATTTATTTTATGTCCATGTTTGACACGGTTTAAAAATATACTTATAATGCCATTAATTTATAAATAAATAAGTTTAACAAATAATTTTTTTATCGATAAAATTAAATATAAAAAAGTTACTTATTTTGATAATAATTTCAATTTAATGGTCAACATAAGTAAAATTTTCACTAATACGAATAAATAATATATACACATTAAAGCAAAAATTTAACTACTTTTAAGCTTAGCCAAACATTAACATTTCTCACTGTTAAAATAACTCATATTTTTTTTTTTTAGCTTTAATCAATAAAAAAATGAACTTATTTAATCTTTATCCAAACACGAATTAGTAAAATATCTAATTTTATAACGAGTTATTTGTATTGTATGGATGTGAATTAAACAAATATGTAATTAGCGTGGAGATATTAGACACTATGGGTCTAAACATCTGCAGCATTATTGCAAGTGCTTGAATACTTACAGATAATCTTTCATGGAAGTAAGAACTTGTTTTTCATTTTCTAAGTTCTGGCTTGTTTGATTTCAAAGTGTTCTCTAGAATTGTTTTTATTGGTTTCCACTCGCACGTGCATAATTTCTTGATTTTTGTGGAATTCATTTTCCCATGATTTGTGTGGGAAATGGTTTTCCAACTTGTTTTTTTTTTTTGGCAATTGAAAAAAATAATGGTAAAAAAATTTATCACTTTTATTGTTAATTTTCATGGAAAAAAAGTCAAATCATTGTATTCGATTGGTAATTTTAATTTTTTTTGACAATTGGAAAAAATTCTAGATCCAATGGTAAAAAAAATTATCACTTTAATGGACAATTTTCATAAAAAAAAAAAGACAAATTGACACCAAACTTTCAACATTTTTCAGGTGAAAAATTATACCAATCAAACATAAATAATTACAATTTTCAGTTAAATAAATTATAGATAATTCATTTTTTTTTCCACCTAAATTTTATATTTGCAATCAAACGGATCCTACTAAAATGTGTTTTGAAAGATCCATAAAGGAGGAATTAAAATTTAACGTGGCGCGTTTAAAGAAGATGAAGAATCATGGACCGGGCACGTGGATATCTCAGAAATGCCACGTAATGGTCAAAATTTGTTGTGGGTTCACCAATGAATCCCACCACCGTCCTCTGCACGTGGGCCACGTACACATCCACACGTGGCTTGTCTTGATAGGATGCAATATCCCCGAACAAATATGGATAATAGTGAGGAACAACTCTTCTATCCAATAAGGTTATCTGTCTGGATTTGGCTAATGGAAACTTTCAGGTACTTTCACTATTGCGCAAAATGCAGTGGGCATGAATTTCATTTCACCATCTTTTCTCTATTTATGCAGAGTTTACGTGTTGTCTCCAATTTTCACTTTTCTTCTTTAAGACCTCATTATTGTGGGTCTTTATATATCTGTACCTTCTCCGAATGAATCAGATATTTCTGGAGTTAATTTCTGCAGTAGGTTTTGAGTCCTTTCTTTACAAATTCTATTCAAATATGGCCTTGTCTTCTTGCTTTCTCAACTCTCAATTCTCAATAAAGGTATGATTTTTTACTTACATTATTGTGTGTGTGTGTGTGTGTTTTTTTTTTGAATTGGTGCCCATTTGAATTGGTTTGTATCTGGATCAGTTTCTTCATCTGGGAATTCTTGATTAGTTCCTTTCCTAATGTATTTACCCTTTTGCAATTCTTGAATATGGTTCTTAATTCTAGTATTAATTATCTTAAATTCGTGTGAACACACGTGTAAAAATTTTGCATTACAAAATTTACATCACTTTTCAAATGCAGTCACTTTCAATTGTTGATTTCATGCAGGACTTAAGTATTCACTTTTAGCATATTACAGGTGATGCTGGAATCATATGAATATATGTTCTTTGTCAAATCACTTCGTTGTACGCAACTTTGTTAAACTAGCTTCATCACCACACTTCTTTACCTCGTCCCATCTAAATTTTGCTAGGGACTTCTCATTCTGAAATGACTCTACTCGTTTTGAGTAAACGAGATTGTTTGTTTTGAGTAGATGTTACTATAATCAAAGTAGCTCTTACACATGGGCTCGTAAGTTTATCCACTAGTTGTTACACAATTACTGTTTATCTCTACCGAGCTCAAAGGTTGGGAAAGATGAAGTTAATAAATCATGTTTTAAGATTCTGGTTTCAGCCTGTCATTTAACTGCTGTGTGACATAATATATCCTAAACAGTTTTAGGTCTACCTCTTGTAGATTGACCGCTCCGGATTGGGCTCCAAAACGTCAATTAACTTCCAAATTAGCCAAAACCTTGCCATTGCTCTTAAAAGCATTAACACTGAAATGTTTGGCCAACAAGTTGTGGGAATGGGCATGAAGCAAGGCATTGGCTGGAGTTTTATAGGAGGATCAAGAACCATCAGCAGATCAACTCTTGGAGGAAATGTTCTGTGTAAAAAACGTTCAGCTGTATATGCTTCATGTAATTATTCACATTTCTTTGTTCTCTTTCATGGTTTACCTTCTTTTCTAAATAGAATTTTAAGTATTCACGTGTTTCTGGAATGTTTGGGACTCGGCATCTCAACTTTATAATATCATCAGGAGCTTCTTCTGTTCTGAGGGCACAGAACATAGGGGAAAATTTGATTTTGTTATTCGGAATTTTATGTTCTGATGCTATATTAGAAATTAAAAAACCATAAATATTAAATTTTTTTTTAAGAAAATGAATGTTAGATTTTCAAATGGATCAGCTTCAATAAAAAAATAGAGCTTATTAATGTAGCTCGGGTAATACAACAAATTATTATTAATTTTTATTGTTATTCACTCATAAAAGATCCTTCTTCATATGGTTTTAAAGGACTTTCTTCAAGCATTCCATTCCGCCCTGGAACTGAAATGTTGAAGCTTGTCAATTCAGGGTTCCCTACTTTGTTTTTCTACTTTTGGGTGCTTTCATTATGTTGAGAATTAGGACAGAGCTGGAGTCTGTAGGAGATGACAGAGCAAGAAGAGAGCCATTTTTCAATCAAACTGTAAAGAAAAGATTCAGAAATAACCATAGGAATGAACTCCCAAAATATTAACTTCATTCGCTTGTGCATGGAAAATCTATATATACGAAGATCCACAATAATGGAGAGATTAATCAAAGATATCATATTCTTTGTCATTATTGTTGAGAATCAAAGAATCCCAACAATATAATGGACGATTTGATTATTTGCCTTTTGTTCGTTCTTTCTTCCTAATGCATCAGGCTAAAATTGTTCCTCATTTTTTAAAGACTTTTCGTGTTCTCATTTTCTTCACCGTTACGTCAGGTGTGAGGGCATTTTTTTCTTCAATGGAAAATGTGTACAAAGTATTCTCTTGGCTCTTAATATGCTACTCTTTGAGGCTTGATAGCTGAAAATTGCATGTTTAAAATTTTTCCTGGATCTTGAAGTAGAATACAGTAACGCTTTTTTTTTTTCAAAAATAAAAGTTAATATGTGAACACTGACTTGCAGGGTTGCCAAGTGCGCAGATTGCTAGTGGTGCTTTTACATTGGGAACAGCTGCCGTTCTTCCATTTTATACATTCATGGTCGTAGCACCAAGAGCCGAGTTTGTAAGTCAACTATTTTGGATCTCAATTCATTAACTTTTATTCTGTATTCCTGTTCTTATTTCGACTTTTACTATTTGACTACAACATTGGTGAAGCTTTCTGTTGTCTTCCATTTGTAAATTGCAACGGAATTGTAGTTCACCTAGTTTCTTCATTTTCTTCAAATGACCAACTGATAGTAGTGTGATAATATTTGGTCCTTTCTGATATATACACGAGACATGATGTGATACTAATGTTTTAACCTGTCCATTTACTGGCGGTGATGAACTTTGTCACGTCAATATAAATCCAGGGAAAGTCTACAAAAAAGATAGATCTTTTCTATTATAGTAGTATTTTCTGTTATATTAGATTAATATTAGTTAGTTATCCCAGCAGCATAATTCTCGAAAACTTGAGCTTTGCCTTTGTGTCAAATATTGATCTAATATGATCTCTTCTTCAATAAGCAGACAAAGAAACTGATGGAAAATGGCATACCATATGTTGTTCTTGGAATTTTATACGCTTATCTGCTCTATCTATCCTGGACACCTGATACGATTCGGCTGATGTTTGCAAGTAAATACTGGCTTCCAGAGGTGCGTAATAGTAGGCAAGAATTCTGTTAAAAGGATAGTTTGAGATCATAAATTTTGCTCATTTCACTTGTGATTTTCCAGCTGCCTGGTATAGCTAAGATGTTCTCCAGTGAGATGACGTTGGCTTCTGCATGGATTCACTTGTTGGCTGTAGATCTTTTTGCTGCAAGGTCTCTCTCTCTCTCATGACATATAAATATAGCACTCATAGACGCACATTTTCTGAGGGGGATGGGGTGCTTGGGGTTTTGTTTGGAAAATTTTTGACACTTGCCTCTTTCTATTCAACCAGACAGGTTTATTACGATGGACTTGAGAACAATGTAGAGACCCGGCATTCAGTTTCTCTTTGTTTGTTATTTTGTCCCATTGGAATTGTTAGTCATTTCATCACCAAAGCTCTAACCAACCACACAGATATAACAGAGAGGATTCAGTAACGAAGAAACGGTTAACATTGATTTCGATATGGAGATGAAATTTTCATGTAATTGTCAAGAGTTGAGAATTTTCATTCACTACAACTAGTCTATGAGTATTTTGTTACCGAATCAATTCTCAGTAGTGGGTTATACAATCTTTTTGTGATATATTTTTCAGAGATGTTGGTACACTATCGAGTTGTACACCACAAGATAAATGAAAAAAGTTATTATAGATATATTTTCAAATACATCTCCATCAAAGCTCACAATACTAGATAGGATTCCACGATATTTCAACTTATTTTTCTCTCTAATAATGTCGTAGTGCTATCCAATCCTTTTCTACCAAACATTCCATCAACAATCTAGCACGTGGAAATAATTTGGATGATCATTTCACTCTGATATAGATCAGAACCAGATGTGGAGAGTATGGAAATGGAAATGTAACAGTTCTAATAGTCAACAAATTGTAATTAGGTGTCTGATTTTGCTCTGTTGGACTATTTCCTGTGCGTCAATTCAGTTCTGATTTTCTTCAGCTTTACGACAACATCTCTCATGTGGGGTCTCTCCTCTGGCGATTCTTTCGAGCATAGCAAGCCAACATGAATGGTTGGCACGAGTAACTCTTCAATCTGGTTTTGTTTCTTTAATATTGGGGCACTTCCACTTTCTTTTATGAAACCATTATCGACAAAGAGATTTGAATCCAGAACCTCTGCCAGTGCCTCTGGAAATGATCTATTTACCCATTGATGCAAGTTCAAGTCTCCTCTAAACATATCGTCTGTGGGCCTCTTCTTTGTGAATATCTCGAGGAGCAAAATCCCAAAACTATAAACATCACCCCTCGTGGATACATGCCCATCTAAACCATATTCTGCACAATAAACTCTCATAAGACATTTAAAAAAAAAAGGATTTCTTATTTTATTGAAGGAGAAGCGAGGAGAAGGGAAAAAGCAGCAGTTCAATGGTTGATTTGCATACCTGGAGCTATATATCCCATGGTTCCTAAAGTCTTGGTTTGTGCAAGTTGTTGGTTCGGGGACAAAATTTTTGTGATTCCAAAATCTGCTACTCGAGCTGTCATATCCTCGTCGAGAAGCACATTGCTTGGCTTTAGATCACAATGCACAATTGGCACCATGTATTCATGATGTAGATACTCCATGGCAACTGATACATCGATCAGAATATATATCCAGTCTTTCGACTGGGCTCGTTAGTACCATGGCTTTGAAGTCCAGATTTGAGCAAGTAGAGATGATTTTGACTAAATTTCTGTGTCTGACATTACTCAGAACTTCACATTCTGTTTCAAAGTTTTTAAGAGCCTTTGCAAAATGTAGATTGAAAACCTTGATTGCTGCTATGGTACCATCAGAAAGTTCACCTTTATAAACCATGCAAGAACTCCCACTTCCCAGAACATTAGACTCGCTGAAGTTTTCAGTTGCCTGTAGAAGTTCGTTATAGGTGATGATCCGATATCCCATCCAGGGAGAATCTGTTCTAGTAGAATCATTCAAGTGTTTTTTTCTCGAGAAACCAATCCACGCCAGGAGGCATATGACAAGAAGCAAAACTAATGCAACAATGGGGACAGTTATTTTAAGGACAAGGAACAATCTTCTCTTTCTTAAGTTTCTTCCCGAGTGAGCTGGACACGAAGGAAATTTTAAGCTGGGAGCTCCACAGAGTTTTGTGTTTCCCATCAAATATTGGTAAGTAATATCTGTGAATACTCCTTTATCTGGAATATTTCCTTCTAACCTGTTGAAAGAAAGATTGAGAAACTTGAGATCTTTCAGTAACTCGAGGGATTCAGGAATATTGCCTGAGAGAGCATTCGAAGATATATCTAAGAAGTCAAGCACTATTAGATTGCTCAAAGTATCTGGAATGGAACCTTGGAAATTATTTTTAGACATATCGAGTGTGAGTAGCATCTGGAGGAACCCTATAGAGTTTGGAATTTCACCCGAGAAATTGTTAGAAGAGAGATCTATGATGTTGAGTGCTTTTAAGTTTCCCACCTCTGTAGGTATGGAACCATCTAGAAGATTTTTTGACAAGTTCAGACCTCCAATCTTCACCAATTTCCACAACCCTAGAGGTACAGTAGAGGAAAATTTGTTATCAGCAAAAGACACCTCTCTCAATTCAGTTAGATTTTCAATATATGTCGGAATTGATCCTGAAAATTTGTTCTCTCCCAAATGCAATAGCCCTAAAACTTTTATGTTACAGACTTCAGCAGGAATGGTTCCTTCCAACTTGTTACCAGTCAGATACAGTCTTTCCAAGTATTGCAGTCCACCAAGAGACAGCGGTATTTCCCCAACTAGGCCATTGTTGGATAACCCCAATAAAAATAAACTACTCAAGTTTCCGAGTTCATGTGGAATGCTACCCTTAATTTCACAAGATATAGCTGTAAAGACTTTGAGATTGCTCGATAGATTACCTATAGAGCCTGGTATAATACCGTTTAAAGGATTAGATTCGAGGATCAAAAATTGCAGGTTCCTACAGTGAACCAACGAATTCAAAAAGTCAAGATGAGTGGATCCGGGATTGTTCACTAATGAATTGACTTGTAGGTTTAGATGCTCGAGGTTTACCAGGTTTCCTAGCATCTGAGGAATTGGCCCGCTGAAGCTATTGTTTGCAACCTCTAGATAGACAAGCTTTGTGGCATTACATATTGAAGAGGGTATTTCTCCATGGAACTGATTGTGTGACAGGAAAATTTCTTGAAGATTAGGAAGCCATTTGCCAATATCAGGAGGAATATTCCCACTGAGGTAATTGTGTCTGGTTTTCAGAATTTCAAGTGATGAAATATTGAAGAGACTATTTGGGATATTACCTGATATTTGATTATATTCGAATTCAAACCACTGCAAGTTGAGCAGCCCACCAAATTCATTCGGTATATCTCCTCTTAGGTCATTCTCGGTGAAAAACAGGTGAGTAAGTTTAGAAGCATTAGACAAAGACACTGGTATCTTACCAGTAATCCTGTTGCTGTCCAGGAAAAGCCTCTGCAGATCTGGAACCCTATCGCCTAAATCTTCCGGGAGTTCCCCAGAAAGCCCGATCACAGAAATGTCAACTATTTGTAACTTTGAGATGTTAAAGATTGGAGGAGGTATTGATCCAACAAAGCTGTTACCCCGAAGAGCAAGTAGTTTCAGACTATTAAGATTTCCGAGTTCTCCAGGTATTTCACCTTCTAAGTCATTTTCTACCAGATACAAGTACTCCAGCTTCGAAAAGTTGCCTAGTGATGCCGGGATGCCGCCTGTAAGATTGTTGTGATCAAGGGCCAAGTATTCAAGATTTCTTAAAAGGCCAAGCTCCACTGGTATGCTTCCAGCTATGAAATTATACGAGAAATCCAGCTGTTCAAGATTCTGACACTGGCTCAAATTAGCTGGAATGCTGCCCTGGAGAGAATTTCTTGTCGTGTTAACAATTTTCAATTGCTGCAAGAATCCCAATTCACTTGGCAGCACACCTTCTAACTTGTTATTACTGAGATCTAATGCAACAAGTTGAGTCATATTGGCAATGTACGAAGAAATTGTTCCCTGCAGAGCCAATCCTGGAAGCTGCAAACCTGTGATTCTTTCATTCAAGCACGTAATTCCAATCCAATTGCAGAAATGAGTTCTTGAACTCCAGTTTGTGGATAAAATATTACCAGGCTCTACTAAAAGTTTGGATTTGAAAGCCATTAAAGCTGCATAGTCACTGATATTGGTTTGAAATGCTAAAAATGACGGAGAAATGAAGATCAGGAAGCAAAAGGCTGTAAATTTCGGGATTTTCAGCATGGTGGGGGATATTAACAAGATTCGAGTGGATTTTCAAATTCTTGATCGGTTATACTGCGACAGGGATGGGATCATGGGACAGATTGATACAATATTTTTTTTGCTCACAAGCAGGGTTAGTACAGGCTGCAATGAAGGTATTATTCCAGATTATTTAATGACCTGTGCTCATAAAAATGGTTGGTGAGCTATTATTAAATTTCAGTTTTCAAAAGTGACAAATGGTCCTTTTTTTTTTGGTACCCAGGCATCTCAGCTTAGCTAGACTAATTTCCTGAACCACCAGCCATCGGTCCCTCAGTAATTGGCGGAGGTAAACAGCGGGTTATGCCCAAGTTGACCATTTTTTAATTCTTTAGATGTTTACCGTCTAATGAAATTTAACTGAAAAGTGTCATCGTTTGTTTTCGTTGTTTTCATCGTTAATGCACATTCAACTTAAACATGCGCCACCCATTGAATCTCCTTCAGATCCTAAATAATTAAAAAATAGAAGTCCTTAAATAATTTAGTAGTATAGGGTAGTCAATTCTTCAGAAAATGACACAAGTCTAGGGCACCATGAGATTCAATAATGCTACTCAAACAGAGATTGCAAACAGGTGTTTTGATACTCAACATCGAATGGATGTTTTTATTAACTGTCCGATAATGTTGCATCACGTTTTTTTCATCTTTTAAAATATGTCATAAAGATATTATTGTAGCATAACTCATGAAGATTACCTATCACAGGGGCCCTAGGCACGTCCAGGGCTTGGTGTTTTTCTTAACTGTTCAATAATATTACGTCACATTTTTCACATATTTTAAAATATGTCATTGAACCTAATACTGTAGCATAACTCATGGAAATTACCAATCATAGGGGCTCTTGGCACGTCCAGGCCCCTGTGGCCCTGGACCTGGAGACGTAGCACACCTCTTGTCTTCAAGCTAAGTTTTTGACTAAGAACCTATTTTATAATTTATAGTATTATTTATTAATCATTTTTTTAAGAACGAGAATGAGTTTTCTTTCCGTTGTCAAACCAAATTCAAATTAATTGTGAGAAGGAAGTCAATTTTGTCAAGCAAGTGGGGCCCAACCAACGGATCCATTTTTCCTAGAAATGGAGAAAAAATGAACAGCAAACAGGGTGTAAATATCTATTTGATTTTTATTATTTTCAAAAATATATTTTTCGACGACAAACTCTTCCTCGATGTCCTTACCTTTTTCACTTGAATGGAAGCCCTTTGAGATAATTCTAATCTTTCGAGCTCGTATTGAGAAAATATAGAAGAAAAAAGGAACACAAAATGACAATGGAGATACGCGAAAATGCAGAAAATACGAAAATAGATCAATAAGTAGACGCTAAATGGCCGACGGTATCCTGCTCCAACTTTGACCTTTCAGTGACTTATTTTTCACTTATTAAAATGGCCGACAGTATCCTGCATCAAAAAGATACAAAAAAAATAAAAATATTAAAATATTAAAAGTGGATTGAGTAAAGTTACAAATAGTGATTAGCCTCTAATAATTATTTATATAAAAATATTACTTGTTTAATCCATTTACGGTTCTCTTTAATAATTGAAATTTTTTGTACATAAAATATTAATAATAACGTCAATTTTAATACTGCTTATATAGTGCATAGTGGTCTGGAGAGAGATTTTTCAAAAGAAAAATTAATTTTTTCCCTTTTTCAAAGAATGGTTAATAAGTAGTAAAAAATTATTTTGGAAGAAAATTCAACCTATATAAAAATCGACCCGAAAAACATAAAGGTGCTTTTTAAATGTTGAACCGGAAGTCAAAAAATAATTAATTAAATACGTAAATTAATAATTACTTTTATGTATTTTAAAATAAAATTTGAATTAGTAACTAAATAATAAAATTATAAAGCCAGTGAGAATTCTTAACAAAAAAGTGCAAATTCAACGAAATCAACAATTTCACTTGTTAAGGTATTTTGGAAGAATCAGACGGTAGAAGATGTTACATGGGAAAATGAGGACCAGATGCGTGCATAATACTCTCATCTATTCATGGATTAGCCAGATGTCCATCGTATTTCGATAACGAAATTCTTTTAAAAAGGTAAGATTGTTACAATCCATATTTATTAGCCAAAGTCAAGGATTGAATTGTTAAATTCAAGGTCAAATGGGGATGTAATTGGAATAATTTATTTTCTTGAGGCTTATTTTATATGTAAGATAATTGAGGGTTAAGATGGATTAGAATTGAAGTTGGGGACTTACTTATACATTATTGAAAGTTGAGGGGATTATCTTGCAAAAACCTCCACTATCTAGACATTTCAAACCCATTTCTCATTTCACATCTCACACACACGCACAGTGTGGGCAGAGGAGAGAAACCGAGAAAAGGGGGAAAGAAAGGGAAAAAGTTAAGGGAAAAGAGAAAGAAAGGAGAAGAAGGTAAGGTGGTTGTCAAAGCTTGATCTTGATTCTTCATTTTCTTCAAGAAGTTGAGGAATATTTTGTTAAATTTCTAAGGTTTTTAACTTGGTATGAAAATTTCAATTTTAGGGAGATGATTATGATTTATAGTTCAAGATTCTTGATTGGTTAGCTTTCAAGAGAACCAAGGCAAGAAATTCATTTTTTTGGGCAAACCCTGGATTTTTTATTGGATGCTTGAATAAGTATGGTTAGTGGGAGTTATAGTGTGGATGAAATATTTACAAGAAAG
>CAIGRS010154097.1:0-12298 GCA_903798395.1 Fraxinus floribunda | reverse complement strand
AACAAAAAACAACTAAATGCATTTCTAATTACTATTATCAAATATTTATATTATAAGTACATCCCAATTAGGTTGGCACCTACTTTTACTATAATTTATAGTTTAAGTACATTTCAACTAGATTGACACCTACTTAACTATAATTTAGTTGTTAAAAAATTTTCAAATTTTTTTATTTTTTTTCACTGGCCAACGGGTTAACCATGGCTCGTGAAGGTGTAACTAGCGAAGCCCGCGAGTCACACTTCCTTAACCCGTAAACCGTCCGCTCAGATCACGGATCGACCCACAATCCCGAGTCAATTCGGGCCAATTTCACGAGTGTGACCGGCCGTCTTGACACCTCTAACCATACCTACGATTGTCAAAAATGAGTTTGGGTAAAACACGACTTCAGTTCATCTGCACAAACGACGCTTCCCTTCATTCGATCTTCGACCAGTGTTGAAACGAAAAACAACTGAAGCCAGTTGCAGAGGAAACGATGTCGTTTGCTGCATCTCTACTCTCCCCACCTTTCAAACCTCTCAGCCCCCGAATTCGAGCTTCAGCTTCCGACGTCCCCGATTTTCTCTCTCCTGATTGGTAGGTTTCTCTATGCTATCTATCTATCTATCTATCTCTGCATATATATGAAGGTTTGTATTTTTTAAAAAGAAATTATAAATTTTGGGAAATTTTTCTTTTTTACCAATGTTAATTATATGCACTTGGAACTCTAAAAGTTTATCAGAATGTTATGTCTGTATTTACCTAATAATTTCATCTCAAACAAGTTGCCTGACTGATCCAGCGGAAATAATGATTAGCACTACAAAAACTCGTTAATTTAATTGAATATCGAGGATTTGGGCATCAAATATTCGTTGATTCACTATGAATACTCTATAAATGGAAGAATTGAGAAACTCCCAAAATTATATTAATACACAACCAACTAATATGATAATAGACAAATTGTTTAAATAGAAAATGTAGGCAAAGAAAAACCCTAAAACGTACATAAGTGCAAGAAATAATTAAAATAAGAAAAAAGTGCTAAAAAAGAATTAAAATTTGTCCATCCTAATATATTTCGACTCCATCACTGATCCATGTAGATATCCTGTCTAATCAATATCTCTCTGTGATTAGTATATGCTCGAGTGTGAGTTGTTTTTTTTTTTATTTATTTCATGGTGGTGTGTAAATAATGTTTTTGTATCCTTAATGTATTTAGGTTTAAAGGGTTTTTAATTAAATATATTCTTACTTTTATTGTTCCATAAAGAACAAACTCATTAAAAGTCGCTTTCAGAGTGTTCATAACACGCTTTTAAGCATCTTATTTTACAAAACACGCATAACTTAAAAATAAAATGATTATTTTCAAGGCTAAAGGAGCTCAAAGACCAGCCAAAATACCTCCTACTGCCTTGCTGTGAAAAAAAGCGGTAGCTTATTTCAGGAGTTAACCAAGTAAAAGACTAAAATTACCTTCTAGATTTATGAAGATTACAAATTTACAAGTAACCCAAGCCTATTCTGGTTGTAGAGTACAGTTTCTGGTGGAAAACGGTGGCAGAAACGCCAGAAAAGAGAGCTGCAACACCATATTGTTGAATAATCCTGATCCCAACGAGGCAATGCCTCTCTCTTTTAATGATTCCCTACAACTATCAGACACTCTCAGAATTTGTAAAGAATATGCATTTCTGTGGGTGGGTGTAGACTCCCAATTTGATTCCTGAAAGACAAATTCTCAACAAGAATAAGACCTGTTTGATTAGAGTTCCTTATCTCCCTGGAAACCAGGAGATGAGAATGGATTCAAAGGCTATGAAAAAATTGGGGATGTAAAATTTTTTGTTTGGTAAACAACAAGAAGTGCATTTTGTAATTGACACCTCCAGTTGGCTTAAAAGTAAATAACATTTCCAAACATAAGTTTGCTTTTACTTACAAATAAAATGTATTCAAACATGAATTCCCCAACCTTAATTTTTTACTTAAATAGATGATTAGCCAAAAACTTAAGTTGCATGCTTCTTTTCTTGGGAAGTCGCAAGCCTTGCCCAACAATTGGAATTAAGTAGGAGAGGGGATCTGTTCTCAAGACTTTCAGTCCTTAGGACTTTGTAATGGTTGTTGTCTTCTTGCACGGATATCTTTGAAAACTAGTTTTATGGTCCACTTTTCGCTTGGATTTAGAGTTCTGCAAATTTGGTCTTAATTTCTCTTTGTAAACTTTAATTCATACAGAAACAATAAATGCATGACCTAAAATTCAGGATCTTAGAAAGATTTTCACAATATTAGATGAATAGAAAGACATACCTTGATCGATTCTTGATAAATCTTTTACAGATTCCTTGAAGATAAATTGAACATAGAAGTTAGAAGAAGAAATCTGACTTTCTTCTCTTAACCCTCTTAATTTTATATAAGCGAGTGATGGAAAACGACATACTGTGAAATAGGAAGAGAGAAGAACCAAATTGTGAATATATGAACTGTGAAAAATTGTCTTCCATCAAGACACGTCTATTACAGAAACCAATTCACCAAACGCACCTCTTTTTTAAATGTTAAACAATGGGGTTTAGCAATTCGAATAATTGTACGAGTATCAAACCATTATTAATGTATTAGATGGGCTTAGGTTAAAATCATTGGGCCATAAAATCTAGACCCTTGACACTGCATGAATTTTTGCCAGATCAACATCTATTGTTCTGATTTATTTCAATGTACATTTGCAGGATTGAGTCTCACAGGAAAAGGCCTTCTGGTCCTAGATTGAGTGTAATCTTCAAACCATAGAACTCATTCAAGCTCATGGTGCTGCCTTTCTCTTTTAGCATGTTGATTAAAATCTATATTGTAATAGTTTAGTGCAGAGGAAGCTATACGATACCAGCTTGATGCATTGATGTTCAATGACCAACCTCGCCCAGATTATGGGATTGAAGTCATGTATAGGGTAATCTCTTGCTTTGTATTTGTTGATTTTGATTTGATATTTTTCACTTGTTATCATGATCACATTGATGTTATGTCCCATCAGTTTGCTGGATTCGATCCTTTTGAAAGATCTACCTATTTTGGACCTTTCTTTGATTTAGGGCAGGTTAGTAAAATATTGAGAAATCTACTTTGGCTGTTTTTACAATTCTCCACTATTTTTGGCTGCCATTACCTGGAAAGTGTTGTAGTACTTAATATATTGAAAAATGAAGTACTGGCAGAGGCACTTCAAATTTGCTCAATCATCCAAGTGACCAAGTCCCTGATGCACTGTTCCTAAAATATTGACTGGTCATTTGAGCAGTTTGAACGGTTCAGGCGGATCTTCCACCATTCAAGCTACCGAGTTTTGCTAGGTCACCGTGAAAGAAAGATCTTAAGCAGTTTACTTGTGAAGGAGGTAATTGAGTTTTATTTTGTCCATATGACAACTTACGTTGTCTTTCGTCTGAAGGTCAGTATATGTGAAACAGAATACTTATAAGCAGCGAGTTTGGGTACGAGGAGCACGACCTGAGGAAGAAGAAATATTTCAATTTACGATGGCTCAGGTGTGTAAATTGCTTTTGATTACTGATATTTGTCTTCAGATCCTCATGCCCAGGATCTGAACATGGTAGAAACCGAAACAATTTGAGATCACTTTCCTGAACTTTTTGCCAAATAACTCTAAACCTTGTGTTCCCAATAAGCATCTCTTGACGAAAATATTGTGACAGAAATTGTTATTTTAATCCATAGCGAGACTATGAGAGATGAAGGAGCAGAAGGGATAGCATGACGGGGAATAATTTTTGATTGATGCGGGAGCTCTACTTGCTGGGATGACCCAAAGGAGGTCCATTCCAAGGAAGAAGGGGTTCTCTTCCGAAGTAGTTGACTGCGCCAATGGTTGCTGGCATTCTGATGCAGCAAGTTGAAGGAACTGTTTTAATTGCTTCTATATTAATACAAATTTAGACTGAGGGTACAATTTGACCTCAAGAACTGGCAACTTTTCCTATGGCTGTTGAAGATTACACAATTTGACCAGGATATGAGAAGGGGAATGGGACTTAGGATTGGGGGAATCATCTCCATCTCATTACTTGGAATATCCTCAGTGAAATTTATTTTGTGGGTTTATTTCCTTCTTGGCTCAAATCTGCACGAATAAATTGTGGCGTCGTTTTGGAATCCGTGCAAATGTAGTTAATCTATTTTTATTTTCTGGGTTAGTTGTTCTACTTTTTCCTTCTCCATTTGTCGTATTATCTCTTCAGAATATCTTTTCTTACAATGGAAGGTACAAATCCTTGTTCTCTGCACTTATTGATAATTAAACTCAGTTGTGGCTGCTATTTTCAGAGAGTTGGGGGTTCTTGGGATGGATATTGGCTGACAGAATCTCTCCTTCACGACGGAGATAGCTTTTCTGGTGGCGTGGCATACTGAACGGATCACCCAGCTCAGAGACGGTGGACTATCAATTTATCGTGCTGTGTTCCACGCAATTGGAGCATAAAAAATATTAAGCTTCTGTACGTATATAATAGATATTAAGGTGCAAGTTGTAACTAGAGCTACCCAAACTAGTTGGTCGTGTAAAGATATAATTACAGCTTTCTGTATCTATATAAGGGTGCCTTTAATTGTCAATATTTTCCATAAAAAATGAGTTTTTTTTACCTAATTTCTTATTTTTGTACTGTTTGATTTGCACGAAAAATATTTGGATTAATCCATTTGTTACACCCCCGTGTACACTCCCCTCACATGATGAGGGGAGGGTTCACAATTAATAAAATAATCGTGGGACATTCAAAATCTTAGTGATTGTCAGGCACCACAAAATCAAGTCTCTGTTTTTCAATAAAATAATATTTTTTATTACTTTCAAAACTTTTTTATAATCACGTATTTTCCATCACATTATTATTTAAAATACATTCTCCCCTCAACAACGTACATCAAACACTCCCAAGGTTCCCACATGCACAAACAGTGACAGAGATGGATGATTTTACCACTCTATTTCACGCTTTTTATGGGAACTTTTTTTCCCTCTCCTTTTGCATCTCTGACGCAAAATCTGTCTAAGAGCTGAAGTGCTTCAATCTGGCGATACAATTGACATAGAAGGTGATTTGCATGTTGTCGCGGATGGTTCTCTCTCTTCCATTCGTAAATCTTTCCTCCCCAACCTTAAACTCAGGGTTGTAATGTTCTTTAATTCATTCATTTTTACAACTATTCAAGGAAATATTTGTTCTTCAACTGTAGATTTTTTTATTTTTTTTACCTCTTTTCCTAACCGTTGATTTAACATCATATTAGAGTCTAATTGTGAAACATGAAACACACATTTTATACTACAAATCATGCTTCATGTACAGATGAGGGGTTCACAGATCGAGCACAGATAACACACATAGGCAGGGTGGGTGGGTGGGTAATTTTTTTTTTTTTTTTTCACTTATTTATTGATATGGGTCCTGCGTGGGACCCATGTGAGAGGGTGAACCCCTACCCTGTACAAAGGGATTAATCATTTAGAGTATTTCCAAGAAATTTTTTAAACATAAGATACTCTCTATTTTAAAGAGTCAACATTTAAAATTATACTCTAAGAGACTATTTACATTAACATTTTAATTTAGAGAGTGAGTTTGACTCTCCACTATAATTAAATGCATTAAAAAAATATCAATTTTCAATGTTGGAAAGTAATAAAATAATATTAAAAAAAAGTTAGATAAAATGAAAGATAAAGAAATACAATAAATATTTTTTTGGGAGTAGTAAAATTAAATGTTAAATATAAAGATCTTATTGGAGTACTTCAAAATTTTAACTTTCTAAATTTATAGAAGTTCTCCAAATGATAGAATATACTCTTTAAAAATAGAGAGATTCTTGGAAATTCTCTTATACTACCATACCAGCCTTAAGGTCGGGCTTACAATGATAAACGAAAGTGTACATAACCTCTCTATACCAGCCTTAACCTCTCTAGAGAGTTTCTTGGAAATTCTCTTCTACTACCATACCAGCCTTAAGGTCGGGCTTACAATGATAAACGAAAGTGTACATAACCTCTCTATACCAGCCTTAACCTCTCTAGAGAGTTTCTTGGAAATTCTCTTCTACTACCATACCAGCCTTAAGGTCGGGCTTANTTCTTGGAAATTCTCTTATACTACCATACCAGCCTTAAGGTCGGGCTTACAATGATAAACGAAAGTGTACATAACCTCTCTATACCAGCCTTAACCTCTCTAGAGAGTTTCTTGGAAATTCTCTTCTACTACCATACCAGCCTTAAGGTCGGGCTTACAATGATAAACGAAAGTATACATAACGTCTCTATCACCTCTGTTACATACTTGAAACTTTAAAACTAAAAATACAGCAGAAACTCAACCGCCCTATGAGAAAATGATTGGCGTACAAGTAGACAAAAGACTTGGCATCGTAGTGCTCAACATTATAGTAGGTGCCCATATAGTGATAAAGACTAGGGTAATGGACATAATAGCTACATGTATTGACCTCGACGACGGGCATGTACCTCAAACCGTCACTCAATTGCACCCAACCCCGTGATGCAATCTCAAATGCCTCTTTCGCATGATCCAATGAAAAAGACATGAAATAGAACTCGAATAATAATTCAATGACCAACATATAACATATTCAAGAATAAATGAAGATGCACAAGCGTGGGTTAGGGGTGGCAAAGGGGTCATTTTAAGACAAGTCATGGGTCGAGCCAACTTCTCTTTTATTTCAAGAGTCGAATCATATTACTGCATGAAACTAAGAAGAAAGTTCGATGAAAATAAAGTAACTTTGTTATTGATTTCCAATGTAACAACATTTTATGGCGACATTATTGGTTCTTTCTCATTTGCCATCCTTGGGTGTCTGTACTATTTTTTTGTCCTGCCTCTTAAAGAATTTCAAGTCGATAATCATATCCAGCAGCCAGTGGAAGTAGGGAAGAATGCACCCTTTCAGTAACAAAAAGAAAGTGGTAAATTACTCATGTGCTTCATAGAATTTTCATGAAATGACATGTTATTGACTTAAAGCACTAAAATATATTCTTGGGGAGTCAAGGAAATGTCATATTCTTGGGTGGCAAAATGCTCGGACTCTGTCGTCCTGGTCTGTCCCATCTGCCCTGTTGAGAAATAGGGGTAAGGACGGAGAACTTGGTCCAATTCAATTCATAGTTATTATTTTTGATGAGTGACTTAAATCGTATATGTAAAAATATAAATAATAAATAATAAGAATGAAAATGAAGATGTTTTAATTTGCGCCTCATTATCATTCCTGAATATGGTTCGTTTTTGTCCTTTCGGACAACAATTCTAGCTGGAAAAGAAGCAATTTTTACATTAAAAATCCAAAGATACCAAATGGTAACAAGTTCCTAGGAATTTAGCTGCAAGCCCAGATGCAACATATTGACCTTTTGAGGCCCGGATGCTAAGAGACTGTTCTCTTCACGTTTCAGTTTTCAATTTTGTATTTTGAGTATCCGTTTTAAAATTATTGAAAATGCGTTCTTTTTGTCGTTCTGAAAAACTATTTCTCAAAATAGAAAACTGGAAAACGCATTTACTTTGAAATTTTTAGAATCCTTTTTTTATAATTTCAGTATCCTGGAAATGAAGCATGCCTCAACATATTTGAAGAGCTACCCTGCATTCAAGTGAGTGTATGAGATTGTTGATAGAAATCTAGACATTTTCTTCTCAAAATGGTTGTATATGTGGATCATATAGAGTGAAACGTAAGAAGTTTACTGGACCAAAATGGTCGATGTCGAAGTGTTTTCGAAAATTAAAAACTAAAAATTGTCTAAAAACAGCAAAGAAAACATAGCATAATATTTTGGGACTACATCATCGAGGGAATAGACTAAGCCCTTTGACCCCTATTAAAATTATAATTCATTTTTCTTTATATTATTATTAATAACGCATTCTCCAATAAAATAATATTACACATAAATAAATAAAAAATATCCTTCTTTTTTAACCGCACATTCTTAAAAAAAAAAGTATTTATCCTAAAATTAAAAAGACAAATAATGGGGGCCCAAACGGGGGCTAATTGACCTGAGGGAAGTGCTCCACTTGGACAAAGACGATACACAAAGCCGATAGTACAAGATGCAACGTATTATTTTCTTTCACATTGTCTGGCATTATCGAAACATCCTTATCAAATGCGACATGGAAGTGATTTTAGACTTAACCTATGTTTGGGCTCTATTTTTATAAAAATTCTTTTTTTCAACACTCATTTTCAACACTACCTTTTCCTATAAAATAATTTTACACGTAAATAAAAAACTTTTCTTTATTTTTTACCGCACATTCTCCAACTTTTTATTATTCCAAAATGCATTTTCTTGAGAAAATGGTTCCCAAACAAGTTAAGTGGGACGATTAGTTGGTTAAAATATATTTTCCATCTATCTGAAGGAGTTCTATGTTCAAAAAAAGTGGAGTGGCAAGATGTTATCAATATAAATTGGAACGTAATCCTAATTAATTCTAGAGAGGTGTGTCGATTCTCGTGAGACGTAAAAAACAAAAAAGATACTAGAATCGCTCTGATACCAATTTATTGTTGAGAATCTGACCAAATAATAACGAAGAGAATAATATGAACAATATGAAAATAATAGATCGCACAAGAATACAAAATTTGTGTGAAAGAAGGGGAGGATTTCATATACCAAAAAACTAAAATTATTTTTACAAAATTTGATACCTCAATCTAAACCTAAACGATTCTCCCAAATTTCTAATATATACAACAATGATATAATTATTATATCGAGTCTATAAAGAACCTACACCTCGTGGAGTATATATCGTAACAGTAAATTTTCTCCTATTTATTATTTGGCCGAGTTCTCAACAATCAGAGTTTATAATTTTGTCATTATTTTCTAATTCGTCTTTTATTGCTTTTCGATGTTTTAGGTAAGTGTCAAGTCTAATCTCCCTCCACTTTATGGATTTTCGTTAGTTTTAACGTTATCAGGCCAAACTAAGGCACATGTGTCTGTCTGAATTATTGTCCTTGGTAACAAGTAACAACAAAAGTCAATCTTAATCTAATGATTTTGTCCCTTTTCACAAAGTAAGCATTCTATTGATATCATGCGTGACTAAATTTCAACGTCTGGTTTTGGAGTGTCACCGAACTTTGAAGATCTCTTTTCAAGAGAATTTGATTCCTTGTATGCATTTTGTTGACCTTAAATTTGAACGAACGGTCTTAAAATCAGCAAAATTCAATTATTTCTTTGTTCATCTTTACTTTCATAATTTAGTTTGCTATATATTAATATCAACCAGTTTTCTGATCAGTCATAATGGTTGACGAAGGTGTACAGATTTATTTCAATCAGAATCGTCAACAGTCATATTGTCGATAATCTCCGATGAATGTGTTTGTATTATTGTTAGAAAAATCCGTCTAAATCACCAACAAATATTGATTTAAACCAAAATTATTAACTGTCATTCGTCGACGATCATTGACGGATTTTTTGTTGGTGAACATTTGCTCAATTAATTTTTCATTACTGTTCTTGATAAGGTCCCATTACGGATTTTGCTCAAGGCTCGAAAATTACACGAGCCGCCTTCGAAGATTATGTGAGTTTATTTCTCGTACAAAATACTTTATATATTGAATGGAATTGTATATAAGCGATAACACACCAACTCTTTTCTTGTACATGCTTGTTAGATATCTATAATTGTTCGAAACCACATTTTAACTTTTATTATATTAAGAAATAAGTTCAATTAATTGTCAGAATTCTCCTATATATCCTCACCAAAACCGAAAAATAACACATGCTAGAACATCACAGTTTACAAATATATTGTGACTCCAAATATATTTCCTTCAAAATTGAGAATAACACACACTAGAAGAACATCATAGGATGAATAGCATTATGATGTCCAATTATTTTGTCCTAAATAACTTCTATTATAGACCCACTGGCTTGATCGAACATGCTGCAGGATTTTATTTTTATTTTTATTTCTCTTTTTTGCACCTTAGTCCAAATTAATAAAGAAAAAAAAAAAAAAATTCATTGCGTTTGCTGCGAGTCAAACCCGTCTATTGCTTGGAAGGCAATTATCCTAACCGTTGGACTACAAACACCTTGTTGTTTCTTTTTGCACTACATCTATCTTTTCTCAAATAATTCTTTTTCCAATTATCAAAATTCTAGTCATCTGAATGATGGATTCCCCCATATTTTAAAGTTCAGCCTACCTTATACTGTAAATCAGTAACTACACCATAGTAATTACGAATCTCACAACTTCTTCCGTAATACGCATATCTCTTCATTAAGTAGTTATACAATTCACAAAGAGCTTATTTTATTCAAAAAAGACGAGTTATCATATTTGCTAAGAGTTGTTTTGATTAACTCTATGGTTCTACCTAATAATCCCAACGGCTAGTCCATTGTTAAGTGGCGTTTACTTACCATTAAGTATATTATTAATCTATTCTTTTGAAAATTTGCTCTTTTCTTGTACATACTTGTATATAAACGATAACGCACCTACTCTTTTCTTGTACATACTTTTTAGATATCTATAATTGTTTGAAACCACGTTTAAACTTTTATTATATCAAGAAATAAGTTTAATTAATTGTCAAAATTCTCCTATATATCCTCACTAAAACCAAAAAATAACACATGCTAGAACATCACAGTTTACAAACCTATAGTGACTCCAAATATATTTCCATCAAAATCGAGAATAACACGCACTAGAAGAACATCATAGGACGAATAGAGTTCTGAAGTCCAATTATTTTGTCCTAAATGACTTTGATTATAGACTCACCTGCTCGGTCAAACATCGAGCAGGATTTTATTTTTTATTTTTATTTCTCTTTTTGGCACCTTAGTCCAAATTAATAAAGAAAGAAAAAGGAAAAATCATTGTGTTTGCCGGGAGTCGAACCTATCCTAACCGTTGGACTACAAACGCCTTCTTGTTTCTTTTCGCACCACATCTATCTTTTCTCAAATAATTCTTTTTCCAATTATCAAAATTCTAGTCATCTGAATGATGGATTCCCCCAGATTTTAAAGTTCAACCCTACATTATACTGTAAATCAGTAACTACGCCTTTGTAATTACGAATCTCACAACTCCTTCCGTAATATGCATATCTCTTCATTAAGTAGTTATACAATTCACAAAGAGCTTATTTTATTCAAAAAAGACGAGTTATCATATTTGCTAAGAGTTGTTTTGATTAACTCTATGGTTCTACCTAATAATCCCAATGGCTAGTCCATTGTTAAGTGGCGTTTACTTACCATTAAGTATATTATTAATTTATTCTTCTGAAAATTTGCTCTTTTCTTGTACATACTTGTATATAAGCGATAACGCACCTACTCTTTTCTTGTACAAGTATGTTAGATATCTATAATTGTTTGAAACCACATTTAAACTTTTATTATATTAAGAAATAAGTTTAATTAATTGTCAAAATTCTCCCATATATCCTCACCAAAACTGAAAAATAACACATGCTAGAACATCACAGTTTACAAACCTTTTGTGACTCCAAGTATACTTCCATCAAAATTGAGAATAACAAGCACTAGAAGAACATCATAGGATGAACATCAGTCTGAAGTCCAATTATTTTGTCCTAAATGACTTTGATTATAGACTCACATGCTCGATCGAGCAGGATTTTAATTTTAATTTTATTTCTATTTTTGGCACCTTAGTCCAAATTAATAAAGAAAGAAAAAGGAAAATTCATTGCGTTTGCCGGGAGTCGAACCCGGGTCTATTGCTTGGAAGGCAATTATCCTAACCGTTGGACTACAAACGCCTTCTTGTTTCTTTTCACACTACATCTATCTTTTCTCAACTAATTCCTTTTCCAATTACCAAAATTCTAGTCATCTGAATGATGGATTCCCCCAGATTTTAAAGTTCAACCCTACCTTATACAATAAATCAGTAACTACACCTTCGTAATTACGAATCTCACAACTCCTTCCGTAATACGCATATCTCTTCATTAAGTAGTTATACAATTCACAAAGAGCTTATTTTATTCAAAAAAGACGAGTTATCATATTTGCTAAGAGTTTTTATGATTAACTCTGTGGTTCTACCTAATAATTCCAACGACTAGTCCATTGTTAAGTGGCGTTTACTTACCATTAAGTATATTATTAATTTATTCTTTTGAAAATTTGCTCTTTTCTTGTACA
>CAIGRS010154090.1:0-11226 GCA_903798395.1 Fraxinus floribunda | reverse complement strand
GATATGTGACCAATAAATAAATTCGCGACTTATAATTATAAATATGTGACCATTAATCACAAAAATGTGACTTTATTATCTTTATTTAATAAATAAAAAACAATTTTTAAACTATAAATCTGATTTTTGAATTTAGAAACTTAAACACCTTATTTTTTATTTTTTCCCCTTAATAAGCTACACACTCCTTACGAAACCCTAAATCAAATTCAGAAAAAAAAAATGCTAAAATGAAAAGAGAATTCTTTAATAACATATTCGAATTCAGAATAACACTCGCAAGTGGGAGACGGGGGATTTCCAGCACTAGCTCCTCTGGCGAGACTGCATTTATCCTCAATTTTACTTAATTTTATGCTTGTCAATTTAGCTGTGGGCGTGTTGCGATCCGGCGATCACAGTAAGAAGAGAGCCAAAGTGGTTATAATATCTTAACTTGTTAATTAAGGGCGTTATAATCTACTCTTTCTTTTGGAACTAACGTCAGCTACGCTACATAATCTTAACCAATTAAACTTCTGCTCGAAGAATTTCTCCAAGAACATTGCTTTCTTTTCACTACACTTATCCCAAAATGGTTCCTACTCAAACACCAAATGTTACCACAAGAAACAAGAAAGTCAATAGAAAATGTAGCTTTTACTTTCAATAATTAAAAATCAGTACCTCCCTCTTGTATAGCGATTGATCAAAAGGAAACTACTATCTCTATGTTGATTTACAAGAGAGAGAGAGAGATACTGTGCAAAATGCTAGCTTCAAAAACCCAGCTTCAATACATTCTGCACTTTGTTCCGACCAGCAGCATAATTGTATTATCGAGATTAATCATCTTTCTCTCTTGTGCTGATCAGTTGAGACTACTGTAATGTTGTCATCTTTCTTACCGCTACTTGCTTCTGTTGAACCATTTCCATTACGACAAGGAGCCAACTCCTTTGATTCCATATCCTCCTCGATTGGAAGTGTTAGCTTTGATCCTTCTAAAGCAACACCGAGGACAATATTATTTTCAAGTGACGGCCTGCCCACTGGTGATGATGGACTAGATTTTTCGCCATCTTGTGATGATGCAGGCACCTTGTGCATGTTACCACCACCTGGCTCGTGGACGGTAAAAGGCTTTTTCTCAGCAACCTCCGACAAAACATTTCCTGTACCTAATTTTTCTCCAACAAATCCAACACTGCTTGAAACCGAATCAGAATTCATATTTGACATTGTAGTATTAGTTGATGACGATGACGATGCAACCTTCGCAAATTTCTTCTTGTCAAAGTTTGACTCTGATAAATTGATATCCTCTCTGGTACCATCTTTTGACAATGTTGATTCGGTCATCACATCAACCATGGGATTTGGTGGTGAGTGTGCACCTAACTTTGTATCTTTCTCTCCACTAGATTGTGCTGGACGAGAGGTAGACTTGGTTTTATCCTCGCCATTAATCTTGTAAGAAGGCTCAATCAACAGGGGGGAGCGGTTATCCGTTGCTCTGGCCCGAGTGAAAATGGTCTCACTAAATGGCAAATTCTCCAAATTGGGCTCACCATATATTTTCTGCACTGTGCGAATAGGTGTGGCTAGTCGAGCCTTGTGATGGCTGACTACTCTAAGGAGATCCAACAACACAGCTTCCTGTATTACATTCAGGACTCATGAATTAGTCATTAATAAGTTTATATTCTCAATTTACTACCACATCAGGAAACGAGCAAAAGTGTTCTTTGTTATAATTTCATTATGCCCTGTTACATAGGAAAGGGTGAAATAGAAGGGCTCTTGCAACATAAAAGAGTAAATTTCTGAAAACTCTTGCAACATACAAGGGTGGAATAAAAGGGACTGTCGCAACAGTCCTTCATAGTCCCTTCATTATATGTACAAGGTCTCCCGTAGCAGTAGGCCAAGGGTCGGAAAACTCTGGGATGGACGCAAAAGAATTGGTTACATTCATCACAACCCAAATGAATGGACTATGAACGGGTTAGTCAAGCGGTTAATATGTGAGAGATCTAACTGTAAACGTGAAGAATCATCAACAGGTCAACCAAAAACCATCCTTCTCCATAAAAGCACACAACAGTAAATTTATGCCACAAGTTTCGAGCTATTGAAGACTGTCCTTTTCCAACTTGTTTATCTTCTACCTTCAGACAATTCCCCTTTTTTTAACGCAAAATTCCATTTTTATTTTGAGAAGGGAAAAAAGTAGAGCCTAAAAATTCATAACTGTAGACCTTCTCTTCTCTACAGTTACTAATACAATCCTATTTTGCTGCTAAAATGAAAGGAAATTTATGCAATATAAAAATTGTAAGAATTCCTATTATACAGGCTTAACTTTACTCTGGACAAAAATAGCCACCCATATCAAAACATGTTTTATCAATCAAATAAATTACCTGTATAAAATCCAATGATATTGGAAATTGCGAATGCTATTTATGAGGTAATAATGATATATTTGGTTGATAAAAAAACTCTGATATATTTGGGCTACAAACTCCAGCTGACAAGAGTACCATCTAAAAAGAAGCACTACTTATGAACGTTTATCACAGGATAGCCTGCCCCCCATCCCCCAATATTTAAAACTTCAACAGTGTTACAATGACAAATATAAGGGGAACACAAGCTCAACATATTTCTATATTATAGCCCATTATTTCGAAATACAATAGAACATCCGAGTTATAAACAGTTACATCATTTAATCTATTAGTTGTAAGTAACTTTTACCTTGACACACGAGTATTCTTCAAAACGTGAGGTTTTCACAAAGCACGACACCATAATCTGTCCAGTAGTACATAGAAAAGGATTACGAAAGCAGCTTTTGTAAATTGTAATACAAAAGCAGAGAAAACAAAAGACACAGTAACAGATACCAAAGTACATGTATTTGTATAAATATCGAGACATCGACAGAGTACTTTACTCAAATGTATTGACACAGGTTGCGGAGCAAAGTCTTTAGAGCAATTACTTTATATGTAAAGTCAAAGTCAAGTCCAAACTGTCTGTCTCCCAATGTCCTCACCAAACAGTCCGTCTCTCAATATCCTCACTCAGTGAAAACAAAAAATGGGATTTTCCCTTCCATCAATCATTAACATAATATCATCATAACAGTGGCTGATTGGACACACTTCAATAGATAATTACTGAAAATTCAACTATTCAAAGAAGTTGTAGAAATGTAGAAAGAATTTCAGATAATTTGTATGATGTTAAATACTGTAGCTTTCTTATGCAAAAATGATAGTAGCATTAACTTAATAGGAAAATATCTATTGTTAAAGCAGTGTAGTTGTCCATCAATCAACAGTATTAACTAAATAATTCCAAGATTAATTAATACTAAAGGTAAAACCTCCTCCAGGGTTTCCAACTCTGCAATTTGGCTATGTTAAGATCTTCAGTTAAACAAATAACAAGAGAACCTCCTTGCCCATTAATTTCTCTCCTCAAGTGCATCCACGAATGGAAACAACTATCATACAAGAACATGATAAAACATATGGAAGGATTAGGCAGTAAGATAGAACTTACCAACAGAGCCTGATTCTCTGGATCAATATTATCCAGGAAAACTCTTCTATGTAATTTTTTCTGTTCTATTTGAGGATTTTTGGCCAAAACTTTGCGCATATCAGCTACAATATTCTGCTAATTGAAAAGAGGATAGAAACATGAAATACAGAAAAAGAACTTACATGTAATTAAATTGACAAGGATATAAAACAACTACTCACGTTGATCTTGTTCACATCCAAGTGATTAATAGCAATATGGGTCTTAATGCGCCAATGAGTCTTCTGGCTTAGATTCCTTACCACATTAACTGTGAATCTATGATTTGGGACGTGAATAGCTTCACGATCATCACCTCGTATAACTGTTGGTGACCACCAACCCACATGCTGAAACAAAATTAGATAACTATAAATAATGTAGTACACGTTTTAGTCCTTTTTTAAGAGCAATGTTTAATTGGACAATGCAACAACCCAATAGATTACAGGATGCTATTAATTTTTGTTTCTAACAGTGTCCTCCTTACTATTTTTTTTAGTGGTGGACAGCAGACAAACCTCAACAGTACCGGAAACTTCATAGCCTTCAATCTTTGTCTGGATCCAATCATTTAAAATAAATGATCTTGTTGTATGTATTATTATACTTGAGAGGAAATTCGTGAATATCTGAAGAAACCAGGAAAAAGTTCGGAAGTACATGAGATACAGCTCAAGTGCTAAGAAGTTACATAACTGATATCATACAGATAAGCATGTACTGACCTCTTACAAAATCATTTTCTTTACAGAAAATAACAAACGATGTAATAAATATAACATATTCCGAAAGACAATTGTGAATTGCAGAGAAAACTGTCAAGAGAGCTTAATTTTACCTCACGACCAGCAAGAGTGAGCAATACTGTCCCAAGACCTCCAGCAGTTAGCCATCTCTGGGTAGAAAAACCAAGTAACTCCATGAACAAGGAAACAGCAGCAACCCACACTGCAGTGTATACAGCTTTGCCTGCAAATTCAAAGCCCATCTGCAGAGGCCAGATTCATCATTAATAATATGATAACTGACTGAACCGTGTGAATGCTTATAAAACACTAGTCTGACATTTTCAAGGTCGACTAAGAGATGGTATACTTCGATGCCTAAAGTTGTTGGATGTCTCATTAAAATTATCTCATCAATTTCATGGATGCCTCAAAATAAACTGCATCAGAAAAAGAATCTCAGGTGTTTAAAGGTATTATGTTATCTAAAAATTTAAAGCCTTGAAACAAGAGCTTGACATCTTTAAATGAAGCTCAAGAAAGCGTAGGTCCTTGTGCAAATGGTAGACGGAGACCATGAACAAACGAATGGGTAAATGTCTTCCCAAACTAAAGTCAGTTTTTCCTTGTGTATTTTACACGCTCCATTCCAGTTATAAGTTTTCCCACATGTATTTGAGTTGTTCCAGTGCTTTACTATAGCAACAGATAAGATTATTTCCCTTATCTATTCAATAAGTAGTATCATGTCTTGTCGTCCATATTCTTCACAGAAGTTCACTTCCCAAGATACAACAATCCAATCAGTTTACATGTAACATAAGAAAACATACAAGTATTGCATAAATGTCTAAGAAATCAACATACATTTCTTGCAGCACTAGAGTCTTTGGTCTCCACAAAGAAACTTTGTACTTGTTGAATCAAGCTGTCAAAACAAAACATTACGAAGTTTTAAACATCATAATGACAACCCTATCCCAATGCTACCCAAAAAAAAAAAAGGGGGGGAAAAATGGATGGACAGGAAGAATAACAGGCTATATATCAACCACTGTGGAAATATGGGGAAAGATAGCAACAACAACATTTAACAAAATAACAAAGACTTGATGCTTCTAGATTGGATTCGAAGACATAGCACGCTTTTCTGTCTAGAAAGAAATGAATTTATAAAACTGTTAGCTATTTCAAAAGAGATATATGGCAACAAGCTAATAGCCAACAAAAAATAATATTGAAGTATTTGACAGACAAGATGAGACCTTTAGCCCAAAAAACCAAAAAAGTATCTCCGCCAAAAAAGAGAAATTTGAGACAGTGAAGAAAAAAAATGATGCAAAATAAGTTGATAAACACGTGTACTGCAGCAGCATAATAGAGGTAGGAGAAGTAAACAAGAATGCAAGTGAAGACGAACAAGAAGAAGAAGAAGAAAAGATGCTATATTATGTTGCAGCATAAGGTTTTTCCAGCACAAAAGAGAAAAACTAGTAGTACAATTAATTTGTGTTTACATCATCCAAAGTACCCACAGGAGAAAGGGGGTAAAAATGGATCCCAGCATAAGAAGTTGTAGCAGCAATTATACTATCCTTCTAACAATAAAACAATAAGAATATCTGTTCATTCAACTTGGGAAGACTGATGAAAAACGGATGTGCACGTGGTAAGTAACAAAACAGTTTTTTCTTAGCCATATCTCTCTCTTTTATTTTGGAAGTGATCAAAATTACCTTGATAAACAGTAGGCAAAGGCTAGGACAGCAGATAGTGATTGTACAAAATTCAGAAGCCGTTGTTTGATAGCTTGGCTTGTGACTGAAGGTAGAATGACTGGATTTAAAGCTCTGTATAAGTTTTGCGATTATTAGAGCTAGAAGAGGTACTATCAATTAGCATCAAGAGAAAGCAGCATTGATTCAGGTATTGTGATTTAAAAATGTCATGCAACTGAAACCTGCATATGAGTGTCACTCCTGTCCACAGAAGCAAAGGTCGAAAATAACAAGTCATCATATAACGTGCGCTACTCTTCTCCCAACTCCTATCACTCTTCTGCATAAAATTTCAATTTGAAGGACTAATCGAGAGAGATTAAAATTTGAAAGAGAAAGAATGCTAGTAAATGAAAATCAGTACATGAAGGAAAAGGATCCTGCCAAGTCGCATGAGTGGTCCAATACCCCATGCTGCAAAGGCAATGATAGCCACAGCAGGAACCAATTGCAGCACAATAGGTCTTCCGAGAAAAGCATTATATGATCTGCATAATAAAATGACATAATTGAATGGAAATTATCTTTTCTCTTCACTCTTCAGCAAGCATGGGGAAAAATAGGCCCTAACCAGTTCCCCCTTTCCAGTTGAAAAAGAGACCACTCCAAACTAATCACTAGCAAATAATACCTTGTAATCACCACAGCAGCTGATCTCACATTAGGAATCTCATTCCCTCCACCTGGTTTTAGAAGGGAATGGCATAAGAATATATCACATCTAGTAGATGTGTGATTTAATTTCCCACACACACCCCTTAAGAGATGGAGATTTGAAGCATCCTTTTGCTGAAGATTTAACTGGCAAAATGCAGATTCACCAAGTTACCTTCCAAGAGAAGAAAATAGCAGCAAAGCTTGAACTATAATTTAGTACATAAAACAAATGGTAAGAGAGAAAAGTTGATAGAGACACAGAAAGCAGGTTCATGTGAATCAGCGATTGTGTCTGGATACAGGGAAAACAGCATTGCTTAATCAATGCAACAACAATCAGACTATTATTAAGCAAAAGTTAGTAAAAATTAAATACAGGAACATCCAAGTATAAAGTTCTGAGGTTATATGTGAGACTGAAAACTAGTAGTTTCAGTTCTAATGATGGAAGTGCAGAAAACAGATGAAATGCAAGACGTGCCCGGAAATATTACAAACGCAAACAAGGTATTAGAAGGAAAAATTAATTAATCTAGAAATGCATCGTAACACCACACGATTCTGAGGCTAAAGAGGAGCATACCAAAGAATGTGATGACGAAGGTATGCTAAAAGAGCGTATTTGGACCTTTTCCATCATGCCCTAAGAAATGACAAAGAAACAAACAAAGAAAGGCATTGGTGATTGGAAATGTAAATAAATGGCCATGCATTATGCTTGGGAAATAGGCATAATTGGACCTAATTCATTATTTGCTAGAGAATAATAAATAATTAAATTAATGAAGTATCAGCAATCTGGAAACGTACATAAATGACTTAGTAATGTATTTAGATAAGATAGGTCATGTACCTTTGCTTGGCCAGTGTAACCACGAATTCTTTGAAATCTCCATTCCTGGGGCACCAGCAAAGCACTGGCAGCTGCCATTGGCTAGACAAATATGATGGCAATGCCCTTAAAGGGACAATATAGGTCCCAAAGTGGAAGCTTTTCACAGGTGTATCCTATGTATTTATGAGAACGCTTATTATACAAAATTACAAAGTCAAGGAACACAGAAAAATTGTAGTGGAAGAACAATAATATAGTGTCGAGAAAAAGATCAAGATCCAAGAAAATTGAACTATAATGTTTCAACAACAGAAAGCGTCAAAAGTAAAAACAACTAATTGTTAAGGTAAAATCTCACATCATATAAGTTTAAAAATACTAGACAACATGTAAAGGCTTGGGTTATTCTTCTTACTAAAATTGACATTTTAAGTTGGAATTTCAACTCTTAGAATCATATCAAAGTCACTTGAACTCAAACAAACGATTCTGTTTATGTGAAACTCAAACGAGTATTCAAATTTCAAGATAGTTGTGCTCAAACGAGCCACCATCGAAGGCACAAGGATAAAATCCCACATCAAATACTAGCGGTTTGGGTTACTCCTCCAAATGGAATCTCAAGTCTCAATGCTAAGAACATTGCAAATGCAACCGTGGATTGCTAAAATGTTTATGCACATAAGCAAACTAAGCATTGTCTCAAAAAATCCTCTCCAATACAAGGATTATGTCAAGCTAACATAGCAGAGAGAGAAAAAAAAGTATATTGGATTTTCCCTCTCTCCCTTCCTTTCTATTTTATTTATTTTTATTATAGAGCAAATAAAATACATAATACCATTCTATTTTATAGAGCAGGTAAAGCACACGTAGACCAAAATATTTAGTGGTAGATAGAACTCACTGGAGACCAATTTTAGGTTTGACCATCTATTCATTATAAATGAATGCCAAGCAGACGGCAAGCCTTTCAACTTGCTTGCCACTGCAATCCCAAGCATTGGACATGTCTAGAAGTTTACAATGTTTTCACCTTGAAAATCTATTTGCCTAAACATATACAAGTTATAGACCTCCCAATTTTATCCATCATGACGTCAACTTATTAACGCCTGCATTCCATTTCTTACATCAAGTATTGACATGATCATCCCTTTTACTCGTTTCAATAAAAACATCATGTTTCAGTTTCAATCAGCCAAATTATCGTAATCAAACCCATAAATTTTCAACCTAGAAAGAAAGGAAGAAAAATAAATTAAGCCCGGAATTGATTAAGTAAAGATTAGGTCGCAAAGTGAACAAAGGCAAGACGAATCTTACCAAGTCTGTACGCCAAAGTCGAGAAGTTTGCTCAAGTTTTCTGATTTCAATTGTTTTGCAACAATTAGAGACCGAGCGGATGATAATCTTGGCCGGTAGGCGGTAGGGCGTTGGGAAGCAACTGTTCCGGGGTAAAATTGAAAACTACAGAGTTTAGCATAATCTCTTAATAGTCGCTACACTTTATCTGCACGTGTTTATCATTTTGACAGGCCACAAAAGACGCGTCAAATAACGCAAATTTCTAAAGAAAAGTATTAGCCAAATTAGTCCCAGATTTCAAACAAAGATCCAAAATTTGGCAAATGTAAATATATTAATACTTTGGTATTTTGTAATGACAATTTTGGTCTCCTGCGCACATCCCAAAATTAGATTTTTAGATCAAATGGCAAATGCAAATATATTAATACTTTGATATTTTGTAATGACAATTTTGTGCGTAGGAGACCAAAAAATATATATTTTTTTCTCTCATGTGTAAGACAAAGGTTGACACACAATTTATTTATTTTTTATTATTATTTTTTTTAAAACTTAAGGCATGTCCTTTAATTTTATTTTATTTTATTATTGTATTCATTTTAATTGTATGTTTATGTTAAGTCAAAAAACTGTTAGCCTGAGAGAAGAGAAGAGAGAAAAAAAATATTAAAAATCTCCGCACTTTACTATGATGAAACCAATAAACTATTGTTTTATATATTGATTCCAACTTGATTGAAATTGGAAAAATCAGCAGATTTAAAAATAAGCTTGACACAACCAGTGACATTATCAAAGTTCATTTCCTAATTTTATCTATTATATATACGATAACATAACCTTAAGTTTAAAAAAAAACAAAACAAAAAAAAAAAGGTTTTGTTTTGCCTGTGTCAACCTTTGGCTGACACAGGAGAAGGAGATCAAAATTGTATTTCTAAAATATCATTTACTTTTGAAAAACTAGTTGAAAGGACTTTACAAAATTTCACATTTTTTAAAAATATTCGGAACGGACCAAATCAAGTCCAATTGAACAATTAGTTCGACAATCAGTCGATCGACCCAATAAATCGGGTGAATGATGTGACTGTTCAATCCAAAATACAACAATTCAAAATTTGACCACTATGACTTCTCACCGTTTTGTCCAACAAATATATTTTTGTTTATCCGAACTATTATAGGTCGTTCGATCTCTCATTTGAACTAACAAAAAGTTTTGCAAATTGTTATCTATAAATTGATTTTCTTATGTAATAAATGTAAGGGGTCCTTCGAGTGTATCGAAAAAATATTTTAGCTTAGATTGCATTTATTTCTTTTAAATATTCATATTGAAAAAAATTTGATTGATTGAATCAAACTCTTGAAACATTATATTCATCAAAATCTCGGGTCCAATACTTGAGCTATTATTCATTGAAGTGTTAGTCTCTCTTAGTACTTAATTCATTGAAATCATTTATTAAAAAAAAAATTCATTGTAAAACCATTTCTTTAAATCTTTGGATCATATTGATGTATATTGAAAGTTCAAAATTGTATAAGGATCATTGCTACATGTTTGTAAGATTGAAAGTATTGTAAGAATTTTGATTGTACTATAAGTCATTCAAATATTGAAAAGTCCTTACCCGTGACAGAGAGTTTGATAACGTAGTACGTAGATAATTGATATGGATCAAAGCTCCATAAAGATATCATTTGCACTCTCTATCATTTTACTCATATTTCGTTTAGGATTATTACTTGATTAGTCAACGTTTTGTGAATTACTTAATTTAAAATTATTTCGAAAAACGTTTCAGAAAGTAATTCATCACCTCTTGATTAATTATTTTAGGGCTATCGAAACTCTCTGTTCTAATGCTCAAATTGGAGCAATAGAAAATGGTTATTTGGGAAGAAGTTACTAAAATTTGCATGCCTTTCTTCATCTTTGATATGTCAATTTACATATTTCTAATCAAGCATTGGGGGTAATGGGTATTTTTTGTTAGTGAGATGTGTCAGTTATTGATTGGCTGACTTTTAGCTAATTTGACTATCTAATTATGTTTTATTCACCAGTTTAATTCTTATACTTTTGTTAAAGTATGTTGGCTCCCATTATGCACTAAAGGTCAGTCATGAGGCTTTGCACTTATTAATGTTTATCGACTAATTTTGAATTCGCATAAACATTAGCTCTTAAAACTACTTGCTTGGACACCCAGACTTATGAATATTTTATTAATAACAAATCGTCTCTGAAGTCCGAGTATAATCATTTATATTTGACTTAGGACTTATTTCAGATTTTTCAAGTGGATTCATATCATTTAAAAAAAAAAAAAAA
>CAIGRS010154049.1:648-12481 GCA_903798395.1 Fraxinus floribunda | reverse complement strand
ACATAAACAATTCACATGACACAAATGAGAAAGCAATCACTTGGTTCTAATGGGGAGTGTGAGACATGTAGGAGCAAAGACTTTCCAATGGATATCAGTACAAATATTTTCGCAATTATTGACTTCAAGAAGCATAAGCTCACAACCAACAATTGTGAAAGCAAAAAAAGAAAAAATCTGAATAAAAATCTAAGAGTGTGTCTGGTGCCGCTTAAATTCTCAATTTTCAGTGATTTTTTGCCCGTTTGTGGTGGCTGGCGGGTCCCACCCATCTCACATGCAGTCAACAAAGGTGGGCTGTAACGGGCAGAAATTCAATGTTTGGTGGGCAGAAATCAGCCCCAGACATGCCCTAAATATTGAACAACAGAGAATTTTAAGAACATTAACAAATTTAAACCTATGGCAATAAGATGAGACACAGTTAAAGCCTTGGCAAATTGATGATGACCACTTCCTGAGGCAAATGGTGACTTGGAATGACCAAAATCCACCTGTTTTCTCTTCATGAGACTCCTCAAACCTCCAACATCACCATAACTTTTCTGTGAATCACAAACAAAATGCATACCCCCACAAAATAAACCCTAATTTTGTGCTCAAAGATCAAACATGTTTTCCTAAAAAAATAAACCACAAAAACCTTGAAGTCCTGTTGAGGAATAGATCTGCAAAGTGAATTTAATTAATATAAGGTTTGATTGTTTGCAATTAAATGAGAGTGGAACTTTCTCTTTTTCAACTTTCCCTTTCTCAGATAGTTTGTGAACTCTCATTAACAAAGAGATTTATATAGCGTTATAAATGGAAAAAAAAAAATCAGCCAAAATAATTACCACTCCAAAATCTTCTCCCAAACTTCTTACGGAACTAATACATAATCACGCCCTTCTTCCAGAGTACTAAAAAGCTGCGGATCATCATCCTTATTATCCTTTCCATTTGCAGTTATATCAGAGTTATCAATTGGTCCAGACCTAGCTCCTGAGTTTGTTGATATCAAGGACTCGGATTCAAATAAATAAGCACCATCTGTTTGCAATGTGTATCTTTCCCAGACACTAAACCACATGTACAATGCATCACGGGCCAGATATACTCAGCCTCATGTCCGAGTATCACAGACAACAAATTTGATGTTTAGCAAAAGAAGGAAAAACTATTCCATCAAACAGTCGTAGGAAAACAGCCACATCAAAGCTGAAAAGTCAGATATTATGTAACAATATTTCTCCAAATAAAGAACAATCATCAAATTTAACGAAAATAAAAATATCCATCAATTCTATTCAAAGCAAATCTAAGTTCAGAAAGTGGCACTGCTTTGCCAAATACAGAATCTTAAAAAAGCAACATTCTAGTTTACAAGCGCCAAGTGACAATTGATACTGAAAAAAGTAAATCATATTTCAAGAGAAATTCTTGATGATTAAACTGAGCTTTTGTTAGCTATGCTATTTATCCATACTGTTTCAGAGTCCAAGTTGAAAGTCCAATGAAGTAATGTTCAAAAAACACCTTCAATTGCAATTGCATATTCAAGGATAGCAAATAATTCTCTATCGTGAATGCCTATTTCTTCAACCCCCATCCCATGGAAATGGGCTTCTAGGAGAAAGGAGTCAAAATCAGAAAATACTAAGAGAAATCCCAAGTTCCAAAACAGTTCCAACATTTCATAAAGAAACCAAATACACATTACTACAAATACACTTTATGCATATCCATAATTGCATATTGAATAGACTTGGATCTCCTCACGAATAAAACTAACATAGGAAAACAGTTCTAGAACAAGAATAAATCATTTCGGATCTCCTTATTGATACAAACTATGATACAACTCAAATGCTTCGGAAAAAGTACATAAATTGACTAATAAAGAGAAGAACTAAAAAAAAAAAAAAGGAATAATAATTAGATATAATTCAAATCAAAAGCTAACTTAAATGAGTTACCTTTTAGATATAACATGGTACAAATTGTCATCGCGCAAACTATTCTCAGCTTTGGATGTCAAATCCTGAACAATCTTCATCTCTTCCTCGGGCTTGCATGGTAAGTTTATTGTTCAATTCTCCATCATGTAATTGTACCCAAACGAATCCAGAATTGTATGATCAAATTAATTATAAAATTCCACACGATATCCAAATAAACGAAGCTAGTGAAATACCCAATTGAACAAATTTTTTTTGGTCCAAATCCAGTGAAGGCAGTTACCTAACTGGATCTCAGGTGACTCCACCCCTGTTCTCAAGCTCATACAATTTAGTTATACAAGTATATAGACTCCTACTAAGTAATATCATTTCACATACTTGCAGACATTCAAATTGATTAACATTAGGAATATATAGGAACAAGATGCCAACCGGCAAACATCAACAATTATAGAATCATTTCGGGCCTTGTAGTATCTCCAAAACTCTTCTGCAACTTCATAATCAGGCTAACCATCAGAATCCTTTGTTTCTATGCATGGTTTCTGCTTAACTCGACTTAAATCTTCATGTAGCCCATCAAGTAAAAAGGCAAGGAGCTCCTGAAGAGATATATATATCACCATCTTAGTTAATTAAGAGTTAACTTTGCTCAATGACAATTGGAGCATACCATCTTCAAGTACATCATATAAGATAGACAAGAAACAAAAGCTACCAGTTCTACTTCTTTATGTCTCTTGAAATAATTCCACCTTATTTGAAGCATCATTTTTGTAATACTTGTTATTCAAAGTAGAACATAATTTCACCCAGTATTTTTAGATTTACCTCAAAGGATGATGACATCTTAAAAACAACACCATAACTATGAAAAAGACTATGTTTAACCTTGAAACAATATTACTCTTCTGCAACAATAATCCCTTGGCCTCGAAAATAAATTAGTCACAACTATCAATAGCCTCAAATACGTTGTAAGAGTTTTGCTGTAATATAATCATAGAAGTACTACAAATGTGCTAGTGAATTCACTATGAAATCAAACATCAATACAACTGCACATTTACCATGAAATTACAACAAATGTACTACATATACCCCAATTATAGCATCATGTCAATATACTTATTTCCCAAGTGTACCATGTACATAAAAAACAAAAAGGAGGGGGTAATAAAGCCTACTGGTTCATTGAGGTAATTGGCATATTTGGAGAAAGCATCTTTCATGAGATTTTGATCAGTACTCTCAGAAACAGAAGAATTGAAGGTAATCGGTCATTGCCTTTTTGCCAGTGTTGTCCCTGCAAATGTTCGATGAAATGCGCGAGTGAAAAACTTATTCAAAGAACTTCCATATGTTCATATGAATCCCTATTTCGAGATGGGAATACAGGGGATAATAGAGTAGTACAGTGATTAGAGGTGTGTCTCCATGCGAGACGGAGACACCGTCCGTGTCTCTAGTGCGCACGGAGACTCCGTCTCGCACGGAGACACACCATCCTTGATCTGACGATTGTTCACTTCCATGCTTAAAAAGAGCAATTGGAAGAAGAAGAACCACCTCTGTCCGAATAATAATACTTGAATGTGAAGGTTGGCTTTTTGTGGTCACAGAAACACGGTCCGTGTCTCCGAGAAAACCCCCCATCCTCGGCAACAGTTCTACGTCTGGTGTCTCCATTGATTTCTTAGCTATAGTTTCGGGAACTTAAAACACAGGCACGAGTGACAAGTTTTTGATTTTGCAAAGCAGCTTCTTCGTTTTATGAGTGGGAAATGAAAGGAAACACACAATTACCAACCGACACAATTTTGGTTGACGATTCAATTTGTTGACACATGTCTAATGAACAGTGCCTTTCAAACCGACACTTTTATATTGTTTAGGATCAGGATAATTTCATACATTAAATTCCTAAGCCATTTAACTTCTTTCTCGGTTTCAATCAATCCCACAAATTCAGATTCCTTAATTGAGTGAGTAATACATGTTTGTTTCTTGGATTTTCAAGAGACCGCAATTCCTCCAAGGGTAAATACCCAACTTGAGGTTGGTTTATTCTCACCAATACTAGATATCTAACTAGTATCAATAAATACTTCTAATATTTCCAGAAATTTAGATATTAGAGACTTAGATCCTTGATTTTCTTCAAATAACCAAAAACCCACCTAATAGCATTTCAATGTTCTTTACTTATATTGCTAGTGAACTGACTAAATTTACTAACTGCAAATGTTATGTCGGGTCTTGTATATTGCACAGTATACATTAAACCCCCGATATCACTTGCATACTCAAGTTGTGGTATAGCTCTTCTATCATTCTTTACAAGTTATAAATTTAGATAGAATGGAGTGTTAGCTTCTTTAAGTTCAAGTGTTTGAACTTATTAATCACATTTTCAATAATGTGATTGACTCAATATAGAACCACCACTAGTCTTGGTGAGTTTGATACCTAGTATTGTATCCACTTAACCAAGATCTTTCATTTTAATTTTGTGCCATACCTTAGAATAAGAGATTTTTTTTTTTTATTAAGGAACAATTCATGGAAACTTCATTAGTATGCTTAAAAATATTTTTAAAAGATATACATCATGAAGTTAAAGAATCAAGATGTATATCAATAAAAAAAAAATGAGATGGTTTATTTTTTTCAATTTTAGTTTTTATTGAATTGATAGTATAATTGTAAATTTATTGTGGTGTATTTATTAAAAATATATTTTAATTGTGGTGTTAATATAATGTGGTGTAATAATTAAATTTTGTGGTGGTAATATAATTCAACCATGCTACGTGTACAACTAATACTTTATCGTTGTCAGTTTAAAATACCAACCGTGCTACGTGTACAACGCCGGTTGACAACCACTCACATGGGGGGGGTTCGCTTTCTTATTTTTGACTTTTTTAAACATGTGGACCTCACATGTATGTGAGTGGTTGTCAACCGAAATTGTCAACCTCGGTTGTACAAATAGATTAATTCAATATAATTAGTTAATTACCCATGTTTTAATTATGGATTGTTATAAAAGTGAATGGACATGAACACCCCTTGCCCTAGAAACCTCGACAGAGTTAAATGGAAGGCTTGATTTAAATTGCTAAAATCCAACGGCCTACAACAGTTGGCTATTCAGATATAAGCACTGCAAAAACCCTAATATTCATTCCCAGTTACCATTTACATCGGCGCTCGAGTATTCACTTCATCGTGCTCCAGATCTCTCCCCGTTCAAGACTTTTTACAACTGCTCAATCTCTCTTCAATTCCAAGATGGTAAGAAATCAAGATGTGGTTGTTTTAACAGAATTTGGTTTGATTTTGTGAATACTTAACTGTAAACTAATTTCTGGTTTTAGGTTCTTCCAAACGACGTTGATTTGCTGAATCCACCGGCTGAGCTTGAGAAGAGAAAGCACAAGCTCAAGCGTCTCGTTCAGTCCCCCAACTCCTTCTTCATGGTACGCATCTCGATCTAATTGTTTTTTTTCGTTTTTTGCTAATTATCTCTTGCTTATGCGTTGTTTATTTATCTTTTTTGTATTTCGACTGTAGGACGTCAAGTGTCAGGGTTGCTTTAATATGTAAGTGCTTTGGTTTTTCTAGTTATCCATTCAAGTTTCTTTTTTGAGACAGAAAGAATTTGTTTTTCACATGTATATGCGTGTTTATTTGCAGAACCACGGTGTTCAGCCACTCTCAAACTGTAGTGGTGTGTGGAAACTGCCAGACCGTGCTGTGTCAGCCGACTGGGGGTCGTGCCCGGCTCACAGAGGGCTGCTCCTTCAGAAGGAAGGGTGATTAATGCGTTAGCATTTTTGTTACAGTCTCTGTTTGCATTCTTGAATTGGTTTAAAGATAGTATCGGAGTTTGTGTTCTGAGTGAGAATGTGAGGCGGGTTTGTATTTTTGGTACTGTTGTTTAATAAACATTTTTCCTTGTTTAGAGTTTTCGTCTGAATTTAAAATGTGACTAGTTGAGATGGGATATTTTTTGGTGCATCCTGCCAAATATTTGATTATTGCTTATTTGCTTTCTTATCTGTGGTAGAGTAACTTAGATAATATGATGGTAGAGATGGTAAATCTCACGCAGTATAGTTCATATCTTAATACTTTATTCGAGTGAGTTGATGTGAGTTCTCAAAATTTGTTTTGCCCTTTCCAATATATAGTACGCCCGAAGTCCCAAATTTACTCGTTATTATTTCTCCTGTAAGAGTTTTCCATTTGAGGTAAGTAGTGACATATCCGAAGTTTATTTCTCAAATTTATATCCGAATCTGATTATCTGTTTTGCTTCTTGCCACAAAATGAAGTTGAGATCTTGAGCATTGGTTTAATATGGACCTCTTAGACTTTAATTGGCACTCAGAAGTTTGGATTGTGCTGTATGTAAACATGATTACTGGTTAATTGTAATGTTGAAAATGTGAATGTTGAGGATGAAGGCCTGTTTATTCCGAGTATGGGACAACTGAATTTTTGTTTGGAAAATAAAAGTAGAATGATGATGTGCATCATGTTGAACATATGCAGGTTCAAGGCTCTATCCTTGAGAATGTTTGGTTCATTTTGTGATGTGTAAGAAGCTCGCGATACGGTGAACCTGCTTTTCAATCTAGATAACCTGACTATTGTTTAGGGATTATAAGTTTCTCGTTTTTCTAATTGCATATATTCTCTTACTTATTCTGGCTTCTCTATCTTTCCTTCTCCCTTTCTCTTCCTCTGTCAAAGTTCTTATTCAGTAGTTCACTGAAAAACATAACCCCTTTGGGTCCTTGGTGTAACTTAAATGATAACATGTTTTATAATATATGGTTGACAGTGGTGGGTTAAGCTGATCGATTTTGTGCTAGAGAATACTTGATTTTGTTGTAAACAAATTTTTTTACCTCTTGGCATACAGCATACAGATCATCTGGTCTGGATATATTGAGATGTCCAGAGAGTTTCCTGAGTAAGCTACTTGTTTGTTTCCTTTTAGACGAAAAGGTATTGCGCTGCCTACCCCTTTTTAAATTTAATATAGTATGGTCTTATTTTCTTGTGGGTTGTATCATTCTTACTGTGAGTGATTTCAAAGCTTGGTTTGTTCTACTCCAGTATTTAGGAGTTTGATAGATCTTTCTTATGCCAATGGTCGAGTATTAGATGCTCTAGATGTATGAAATCTTCTCTTGAAGGTGTGCTGTACTTTACCCTGAAATTATCTAATTATGCATAGGGACACGAGCACGACTCACTTGAAATCAGTATATCACTCCCGCACATCACCATTGTAAATAGATGTGGACCACTCCTAAGATATTCAGAATGTCGAGTCTTATCGTGCTCCTGTTTCATGGATCGCAGGTTTGGCTCTCGATGTTTAATGCCTCGAGGATGCTTTCACCTCATTCTTGGGTCGACAAGTCTGGACAATTGGCATACATGCATGTTATGAATAGGATGTTAAGGGAGAATACCTGCATGTGATCATATATCATTAGTGCACTATTGGTAAAATAGGTTTTGCGTCTAGTTGTTAGCGTGCTTATCGTATTGAATGGGGAGCTAAGCATTCCTACCGTGTGACATTCTCCCCCATTTGAATTCGTTTATGTCCTCGTAGCGACATGTGAGTTTTGCATCAACACTCGTCCGTCGTGTTGCAAGGATAACAACGGCATCACTCCATATGGACAGGCTTCTAAACATGCATTAATTTGTACTTGCCCCCTTCGACACCAACCTTCACACTCTGTCCCTCTGAGCATTGGTTCCTCGGATGGACAACTTTCAAACTGCAGCGCCTCAATGCATGGCAAAGTGTGCCTAACATGGTGCGCTCCTCGAAAACTCCTCTGAAAGGCTCTCAGACAATTGTGCAACGCTGTCCTTTCCATCCTTCTTCCCCACAGTTCATTTGTTGTGTCCTGCCAGTTTGTCGACACGATTTTTGGTCCAAAATCTTTCATCCACAAAAACATACGATATTGTCACATGACAACATCGCATGCTGGTCTCACTTTGATATCAATTTTCACGGATCGCAAGTTTGGCTCTCGAGGTTTAACGCCTCAAGGATGTCCTTATCTCATTCTTAGGCCGACAAGCTCGAACAACTGATATACATGCATGTTATGAGTAGAATGTAAATGGAGAATACATGTATATGATCATATATAAGTAGTGTGCTATTGGTAAGATATGTCTCGCGTTTAGCTGCTAGTAGCGTGTTTGCCGTGCTGAATGGGAAGCTAAGCATTTTCACCGCGTGACACCATGTTTGGTACACAATCAATTTTCATTTTTATTCTTCTACTTATTTTCAACTTCATATTTTTCAATAAAATAATATTTTTCATCACATCAATAATTTTTTTTTTTTTTCAATTACAAATTTTTCATCAATCTACCATTCTAAAATACATCCTTCTAAAAAATAATGTGGCTCAAACACTCCATATTACATTCCCAAACTACAGTACAATCTGAGTGAAGTATTAGAGCTCCTTCAGCAACCCGCCCATTTTTCCAGTGGAGTGGGTTTAATTGATTAGTAATTGTTGATCTTTTCTTTTCACAATCTCTAATTTGTTATTAATTAAAATTCACAGAGGATTAATGGCGGAACTGTCTGTGTCAGCGAACGTTCTCAAAGTCAATCAAATCACGTGCAAGATGGGATGTCGCAGTCAATATCGAGCATGGGCAGTGAGCAAATACACTTCAGATTTCACCTGTTATTCCACATCAGTAGAAACCATTATCAAAGCTTACTTGAGTATAAAACATGATTTTACAACTAATAAATGAGAAATGTGTTGATTGGTGAATGAAACATAAAATATTAACACATTCGGTTAAATGTTGACTAATTAATGATTGCTATGTGTCATTGACGCAAAGGGCCTAATTATCTCCATGACTTAATTAGAGATTTATAAATAGGTATGAGTGTATTTGAGCCACGTTATTTTGAAAGAATGTATTCTAAAATAGTAGATTGATGAAGAATGTGTGGTTGAAAAAGAAGAAAAAGTTATTGATGTGATTGAAAATATTATTTTATTGGAGAATTTGTGGTTGAAAATGAGTAGAAGAATGAAAATAAAAATTTTAATGTGTACTCTGTTGATGGGATGGAGAATATGTGGTTGAAAATGAAGGAAAAGTTATTGATGTGATAAAAAATATTATTTTATTAAAAAATGTGTAGTTAAGAATGAGTAGAAGAATGAGAATGAAAATTTAATTGTATACCAAACCTGGGCAGAGAACAAAGAAAGAAATGTAAAATCCGAATATCTTCAAATAATCATTTATTGTTTCACTCTTGCTTGGAGTGTAAAATTAGCGAGTTTAATAGGGGGAAGTCTTGACTAGATAAGAGAAATTTGTTAATCTCATTTTCGAGGTCAATAAATTGACGTCGTCTATGAAAAATCGAAACGAAAGCAACTACGATCTCATCGTTTGTCAATGTCAAGACCATGAAAAAGTTGTCAAAAAATGAGTCAGAATTCGTCAAAGTAGAAGCGCTGGAGGTCAGAATTGAAATTCCTTCATGATAATCACAAGGGCTTTGATATAAATCTAAAGCGGCAACGGAAGAATCTCCAGTAAAACTGATCATAGTTGGCTCCTCGACGAAGCGTCACTGCTAGCTGAGGAAGATCTCCATCGCAATGACCATACATGAGATGACAAAAGCCTAAGAGCTTTAACAACTGAGAAGGCTTCCCTATGGACGACGACAGTAATTTCGAAAGTATACTTTTATTTGGACTATATAAAAAACCATCCCGAGCCTAATGTAAGTTTTCTCCATACGTTCAACAGTAACCGCAATATTTGAGTATCCAATACATAGTTGATAGAACAGTTTGCTTCACAAGCAACGAAAAAGTTCTCGAGCCATTGGATCTCCAAGCGTGTTTGACAAGCTAGGGGAAGAGGTAAGCTCCCACGAAAGAAAGTATAATAGTATCTGATGCTACTAAAAATCGCACCTATTGAATTTCGAGCTTGACGACTGAGAATGGGTACGAACAATATTTTCAGATACTTGAAACAAAGGCGTCGAGGTGTGTCCTCGTCGCCCCTCCGATGCTTAAGTCAAAGAGAGAATAGAGAAAGAAAATATATGCTGAAAAATATATGTAAAAACGTACATGAATAATGATCAAATGCCCTATATTTATCGAGTTAGGTAGTAGTTCACTCCTAATTGAACTTATCATCCTTATTTTCAGGAGTCGTGATCTTGGGGATAAACGTTGGATTGCGATTAGAAGTCTAACCCTTCCTTACTTGTAATGTTTCCCAAGGGTTTTCCTCCCAGACGTAGGATCCTTAAATGGAAGTAATTGGATAGAGTCAGGACTCTTTTGGAATGAGGGCTAGTAAACGCTTGATCATGTAGCACTTTGAGGATCTGGCTAAATAAAAATCCCAAGCACATAGCCACATACCCTCGGGGACTTTCGAATGATTTTGGAGGAATCCTGGAGGGTCCATCCTCGGGTATCTCGAGGACTATCCAAACTCAAGGACTCATGTTCCATAATCGAAAAAGGGGGGATCACTAGAAGTCCTCGTGCTCGAGGTATCCCAGATAATGACCACATCAGTATCTATCGCCATGATGATAGGAAAGTAGAGAGTTTGCTTAAATCTTCTTACTCCGCTCCACACCATGAGGAGTACGAAGATAAACAAGCGAGATCTTACGAGTTAGACGAAGATGAAGAGAGTTTCTCATTTTCAAAGGAGATCAAAGAAATCCCATTTCGGATAATTTTGTTCGGCCAAATATAGAAAAGTATCGCGGGCAGGGAGATCCTATGTATCACTTGAATGAGTATATGACACAAATGAAGCTAAAAAAGGCAAGTCCCGCACTCAAATACCAATCCTACTACTTGAAATTTATTGGTTAAAAAAAGGGTATATCAAACTGCCTCTAGGATTAATCAAGGACTGACCATAGTTGAAGGCTTGAAGCAGGCTTTCCTCAGAGCTTTTGTCGGAAGTCGACTTGGCAAGGCACCCACCACTAGATATAAGGCAAGAGGATGGAAAAACTCTGAAGAGCTACTTTGCTCGCTTCAACGTTGAGCTCATTGCTTTTGAAATCATATCCGACGAGAAAGCGATAGACGCTTTGTGGATTGGATTACTGATGGAAACACATTTCTAAATAGATGTCCACAACAAAAACCACCCTGCCACCTATCATCAGTATATAAATCTCATTCAAACCGAAATCCTAACAGAAGAAATTGCAGAGAAAATGAATAAGATAGAGTAAAGGCGAAAAAAGACATTAAAAGACAATGGAAGGCTCCGATGCATGGACAAAGGTTGTTGAAGTGGCAATAATAGCGTTTTGACAAACGTAGAAGGAGAGTACATATTGTGTCACTTGCTTTTTCATAGGTAACGAGCGAAGCCTATAATCCATCTTATGGGGTTCTCAACCAAAATTCTTCAAGATACATCGAACAAGATATCATGATGTAAGTGTTATGCCTTAAGTCCAATTACTTTGGATATAAACACTTTTAATGTATATATAACTGATGCATATTTATGGCAAGATCTATTATTTAATTAATTAAATAATAGAATCCGCAGATTCAAGTCTTGGTGATTTGTTAATCACAAGGAATTGTGATTGTGAGATACAATTTACATATGACTGAATCTTAAATCGTTCGTGGTCGTATGTAATAACGAGATACGGATATCGTTATTACGGATAGACCATCACGTGTGGCATTTCTTACTTATGAAGTAAGTAGTTGATCTCACAAGCTAAAGTGTGGAGACACTTGAATGAACACGTGAATGTTTTGTTATAGAACAAAACATTG
>CAIGRS010154048.1:0-10001 GCA_903798395.1 Fraxinus floribunda | reverse complement strand
AAGTGAACTAAATATTACCAATTAATTGATTTATAGATGAATTATCCGATATTACCGTTACAAACAAAAAAAACAAAATTAAAGCTTGCATGCACAGCATGCTAGCCTGCAGCAAGCCAACTGCTAGCGCAGCTCTCCCCCCCTTTTTTTCAAAATTTTTTGATTTTTTTCCTTCACGGGCTAGCGGGTTAACCGCGGCCCGTGAAGCCTAAACCCGCGGGTCACATCTCTTTGGCCCGTGAACCGCTCGCTCGGGTCACGGGTCGGCCAGCGTCTCGGGTCGATCAGGGCCGATTTTTACGGGTCGGCTGGCCCGTCCGTCTTGACACTTCTAGGAAAAGAAAATAAGCAGCCAACTTGCTGCTTTGCCTTACTGTTAGTTTGACTTGAGACTCAATTTTTCTGCGCACGTTACTTGTACTTCATCGAATGAATAATGTTATTTAGCACCAATTTGGGTGAATATATTTTATAAGATAATTAAATGAGTGATGTGACTTTGCATTTAAAGGAAGAGTTATTGGTTACAACATTAATTTATGTAGCATCAAGTGTATAAATGAAATGTACAATTAAATGCATCATATAATTAATTTTACCTCTAATTAAACCTGCTATACAATGCCATATAGACGTGCTAGATAGTATTATTATTATATGAGTCTTTCATTTAATATCATTTAATTGTCACATAGTTTGTTGTTTAATATCAGTGATGATGAATAAACATTACTCAATTTGAGATGTATAAAAAGTAATTTAGTTGAATTTAAAATATAGTGATATGATATTGATGTCAGGTGACTTCTCGTCAACATCTCGTGCTATTTGCTTGAGAAGATTTAAAGATAACTCGTCTAGTCTACTTGAAGGTATATTGCATATTTGATTGCGACAATGAAATAAGTTTATTGTTTTTATTTCCGCAAATAATGAGAATGTTTGAGCCCCATTTTTGCAAAAAAAAAAAATGTATTTTGAAATAGTGAGTTCATCAAGAATGTGTGGTTAAGAAATAAGGAAAATTTTTCAATTTACGTGTAATATTATTTTATTAAAAAAAATGAGGTTAAAAATGAAAAAGAAAAATGTATTTTGAAATAATGGTAACAAAGGCAATATCAGCTAAGAGAAGTTTTCCATACTTGAAGTGAATGACTTTTGAGTGTTTATGTAAAAAGGAGAAGCGATGGATATATTTAGATGGATTATATTACTAGAACATAAAAATGGCACATAACAGATTACATAAAATAATGTGGAAGGAAATGATTGGATTAAAGGTTAATTGTGTGTTAAACTGATTAATGATAGAGTGTCATATGATATTATATAAGCTCTTATGTAAATCTTTATATACATGTAGCAAGATCCTATTCAGATAGAGAACTTAACAGCCATATCATCTTGGAACTTGATGAAATTGAAAATCATATTAGGCAACCGTAATGGTCACTCTATTATTACCACACTAACATTTCCGACTGGCGACATGTATGTCATAATTCATATTCTACTAAAGTGTAAAATGCGTTTAGGAATAAGAGAGTCCTTGTTGAGCTCTTTGCCTTGATGTCATGATAAAAATAAAAAAAAATAAAAAAAAAAAACTTTAACGTTTAGTTGGACTTTATTAGTCAACTTTGTACCTAGCTTATCTTTCACATGGTTAATGGATTCTTTAGAAAGATGTTCAATGTTTAATTAATTGAGTTCAACTCTTCTACATCTACAATTACTATCCATTTAACTATCATTCATTTCTATTATTTAATAATTTCAACAACTTATAATTTTTATAAACAAACACTAATGACTTGATTTTCTATATTTTAAGTCTTTTAACATTTCAAGAAAAGTTGTAGCAAAGTAGGGCCATTTAGAGCGAAAATGTGTGTTGCTTTCTTAGATTAATGATTTGTGCCAATTCATGTCCCCGTTTGACCTCAATCTATACACCAATACATCATCTTTTAATCGTTTTGATTGAAAATATTTGGCCAATTTGCATCTAAACGACAAAGTAGCCAACATAATTCAATTCAATCCCATCCCTCCAACACCACATATAATTTAGTGATATCTGATTTCATTGATTTGAATTTTACACAAGTGTCCTTAGAAATAACCGTTAATTAATCTTAGCAATAAAGTAAACGAAGTGACGGAGAACAATTTGTATTAACGATAATAAGTATATATAAGAAATAAGATTTAGGGTGTGTCTGTTTTTGCTAAAAAGCAAAATTTCAGCCGTTGAAAAGCAGAATTCCAACCGTTGGACCGTGTTCAGGCCGCAATGTTTGACAGTGTGTGAGTGATGTAGGGCCCTTCTGCCATAGCTAACAGTCAAAAAATTACAAAAATGGAGAAGCAAAATCAATATCAGACAAGCTGTTAGTTTAGTATTGCAGTTGTACTTTGTAAAAGATTTTTGAAACGTGGGCTTTACGTGGATTATTAGAGTAATGGATACAAAATTTTGCATGCCAATCCGAAAATACAAATATCAAGATATAAAGTTTATGTCGTGAGACAAAAGGGTGAAGAACTATGTCCAATTCAAACCCGACTCTATAAATTCAGTTCTAACATACGCGAATTATCACTAAACTTGTAATTATAGTTGTACGGTCCAAACACACGTCTACCAATCAATTCATATAAATTATACGTTGCAGTCCACAACATTAATTTTCTACTAAGTTTTTTCTTCACCAACTTAATTTTTTCCAGTTTCTTAGTTGGCAAAGTTTGACATATAATTCTTCAATTTCTTTGTTTTGCTGCCAGTTGGGTTTACAGGAAATTAAGGTATACACTAAGGAGCGTTTTAAGGCTGCTCATAGGATTCTCTTTCTTCTTCTGGAAGTCGTTAATTATATACATACAACTTAAAAACTATTAGAAAAATAATTAAAACAATTTATTACAGATACTCTTCTCCCTTAAAACCCGTAAAGAATGGTTCTTTGTGAAAAGTAAACTTCAACTCAAGAGTACCTACGCAATTTTTTCAGTGGAAAAAATGTGCATAAGTTAAAAAAAAACTAGATAATTTTTAGTTGTGAAAATAAATTTCGAGAGCATTTGAGTAATCCTCAAGTCGTAAAGCTATTTTTATAGTAATCAGTTACATCAAAAGATGAATAGAGTGAATTTTTAATTTTTTGAAAAAAAAAAAATAACGTTTACTTGTACTCGGTCCACGGCCTTAATTTCTGGGATATCCACAGAGAGAGAATTGTGATAGTAACGTTGCAACCAAAAGTCCAAAACCCAACATGGCTGGAAAAAGGGAAGTCCATTTTTCTAATCATTGCCCTAGTTTTATAATCCCCTTTCATACTGCTATTCAATATAGAAATTTATTTAAAAATATATTTTTATTGATGACTTCAAGTACAAACTGTCTTGGCTGTTCTTGTATCATTCAATATGGAGAATTGCAATACGGGTTCCCATCCTAACAAATTGGTCTTTTAACTTTAAAAAAGAACGAGTTGGTCATTATTACTGCATTATCATATACCAATGTTAGAAATATTAAAACGCCCATTAAATCATCGCATAACCCTTGTTCATTCGAACCCATAAAGTTAAGTTTTTCTTTTCCAACCCAACTTAAGTTAATGTCTACAACTTTACTATGTAACATGCTTTCTATAGGGCTACTTGGCAATTTAACGTAAAAAGGTTTCATAATTGGAGATTGATTAAGAAACTGTAATGAATGAGTAATGTTATGTATATTAACTTATGATCATCACTGATCTAGGTGACACTGAATGCCCACTTTATTGTGCAACGAAGTTCGATGTATTTTCTTTAATGAATCATGTTATATATTTAGTTAAGCATCAGTTTATGTAATTATAAAGTTATTGTCATATAATGCAATAAAATTATACCACATTTTTGTACTTGGACAATGTTAGCCAAATGCGACGTATATAGGATGGGATCTAGTACCACCAACTCACCAAGACCGGTGATGAATACAAATAATGGTACATAGCTCATTATTCGTAATGGATGATTGAAAATTAACTTGTTCTTCATCAAAGGCTGGAGATCAACTTGCCATTTAAACAATGGATTGTGGACCAATAATGCAATTGTCCCTGAGGGGTACTTTAGTAAACAACAGAGCTGCTGGCCGTGTACAGCCGTGTCTTCCACCGCCCACACGCCAACAAAAGCACTTTTCCCACATAACCAAACAACCTATAGACCCCACCTCCATAACGCGTACATAACAAATATTCATTTACATATAAATACATCATTCTACTGCCCATTATCAGTATCTAATCTCTCAGAACTGAAAAATATTCTAAAAAGCCTACGAATTTTACAAATTTTTTTCCCATTTTTGATCAAAATATTCTTGAATGTACATTGAACAAAATCTGAAAATGCAGAAAAAGGGCTCATCAAATTCTGGCCGGAGAGCATGGAATATCCTTCGTTTAGCCATTTTATGGGCAAGAAAAGGTGACATATTCAGAAACAAATTCTCCATAAGTTTAAGCTTACTTCAAAAGGGTGTTAAGAGTCTCCGCCACTCAAAAGGCGGAAGCGGCGCCCTCATTTACGGCGAGCGTCAACTCTCCTTTGACCATACTCCGATCATCCATGTCAAAATGCACCGCCCTTCTTCGCTCCGGTTCAAGATGCCACACATTCCCTGCATTAATCCCCATGTGGATTTTGATTACGATTTTGAGTTCAATGATGATCAGGACAGAATTTATTACAATGATGTACCCAGAAAGAGTTTCTTAAAGGGAGTAGAGGATCAAAATGATGATGATGGATTTGATCAAGTTTGCGAAGAAATTTATGAGCCTTCTGATGAAGGAATTGATTTGAAAGCTGAGCAGTTCATAGCAAAATTCTATGAGCAACTGAAGATGCAAAGACAGATATCATACCTACAGTACAATGATCAATATTGACAGACGTTCAACTTGATCAATATTTACCTACACCCAGACAGAACATATTTGAACAATCTACTGATTTCATCTGTTTTTGTACATTTTTTGTTTTGGTGGGCAGCATTTTTTGGTAGATACTTGAGGTTTAAGTATTATTTATCGGAATAATCTTGTTTAATTTTAAAGAGTATTTTTTTATACACCCCAATAACATTTTTGGCTGTTTATCTAAATTTTTAATAAAAGGTAAATATTGGCGAAAATTAACGAGTTTGTTTTATCAACCTCAAAGTCTCTAGTTTTGTAAAAAGTCTAACATATGGTATGCTCGTTGAGACCACTTGTGTCCCTTGCTCGTCTAAATTAAGGAAACAAACAAATTTACAACCAACGTTTTTACAAGTACGGTAGAAAGTATTTAGCCCGGCACCTCTACTACTAATACTTGGTTGTGTAAGCTCATTGACAGTTCAAGTGGTACAGCAATGTAGTTCTAGTATACTCGAAAAAATTACAATTAGACGGAGGACATCAAATGTACAAATTGCGTATGGTTGAGATGACTCTGTCATGTCTTCCTCAAAAGAAATACTAAACCCTAGTTACATAGAAGAAAAATAAAGACTAAAAAACTTCTAAAGTTAGTATTTCGGACCCAACCGCAATATATAGTTTGATAAAATCACAAACTTAAATCAAAATTGTGTTCTTGGGGTTTTATTTGGTTTTAAATCGCGATTTTCTTAAATATTTTGTTTTTCAATTTGCTCTGAAATTCCCAGCTAAAATTTTACAAAAAAATAATTTCTACAAACCGTCATAGTGAAGGAACATGACAAACCATTCACCATTTTTTTTTTGGTGCTCATTTAAACCATCCAGTATTCAGCAGATCCATAATTATTTTTGTAAATTAATTAAGAGAGTCCAAATAAAAAATTGATCTTACCTTTTTAGAAAACTCATGGTTCAAAAAATCAAATTATTGACGGATTGGCATGACACCAAACCAACAATTTTGAAAAGGAGATTTTGGGGATTGGTTCAACAGTTTTTGCTTATACCCACTAACTTGAACATAAACATTAAAGAGAGAGCTATTAAAGAACAAGGGGATATATTAATCAATAGCAATACATCCCGTCTCCTCCCTGTTGAGAAACAAATTATTAAGAAATAGCCTTGAAAAATAATTTATTTCTTCGAGTAACGATATTTAACACCACTTATGTTTAACACCAGTTTATATGATAGCAATATTAAATTAGAGGTCAACTAAATATAATGATTTATAACTCATTTAATGGAACGTATGATATACCAACACCTAGACTACTACATAGAATTATTCATTTCAAAACTACTTTTAGATGGTAGAATACAGAAATGGCGATAAGGGAACTGATAGGGGTACACAGTGTCAAATATGGGTGAACATGAGTTTGGTTGGATTTGGTCGGTTTTTGCCTCAACTCAAATCCAATCAAGTATCGGTCATGTTGGGTTGAGTTGTTCAATTTGGGACAACTTGTCAACAAATATTAAAGTGGGCGGGTCGGGTTGGACGGATTTATAATTGACTTATGACTTATATAATATTAGGTCTCTATAATTGCAATGAACAAAAAATCTACATTATTTTGACACTTCATGCCCAGAAGTGTTACATAGACATATTGATATTAAATTATATGAAGCTAAGAAATGATTTTGACAATTAAAATGTTTTTGTTGAATGTGTATTTACTTGTACTAGTTTTCATAAAATGCATTCTATCCAATCAAATCTTATAATATTATTCTAAGAATTTCCATATCTTGTGTCCTATTCAAGACTACTCGTGTATCACGTTTGCATATATAAAATCTAGTTAATTAGTAGTATATAATTTGTGTATGATTTTCTCAAACTTTTTCAACTATTGCACAAAATTTTCTCAACAAGAATTGACATTTTAATCTAGGTTTTTCTGAATATGCTCTTGGAGGTTGTGTGAAGAAACAAAATGACTCAATTTCGTTCAAGTAACATCATAATACTTGTAAAGTTCATAAATAGGGTTGGGTTGGGCAAGCTTATTCGATTTTCATGAGTTAACACAACTCGACTTGACCCGACCCGACCACACAACCAACCCACCCAACCCATATAAAAACAACAAAAAATTGACCCAAACCGGTCGAGTTGGTTCGGTTTGGGCAATTTTGGCAGGTTTGGTCGGATTTTGCCCACCCATAATGTCAAACAAGATTAAACAGTTAACGGATAAGATTGTAGTGTTTATTATTATTATTATTTAATACTATCAAATACTATACAATACACCTTAACGAACAAACCATGAATTCAATGATCAGAGATTAATGAATAAACAAACAGATATGCATGTTATTACAAACAATGTGGTAACAGGTGAAACTATTAGATTCAACAACATATTAAGTGCAAGACCACATATTCACCAAAAAATGGAACTGTTGCTGAGATGTACAATGCGCCGATCACTCAGTTGAAGACAGTTTCTCTTCGGTTACCTCAAAAGCCTTTCGTGCATGTTTCAATTCCTCATTCATTGACAACAATTTTGTGCAGCGGTCAAGTTTTGGTGAGTCCTACAAGATCAAAAAGGCTGGTATTGAATTTACCAAACATAATAGTGATAGCTAATACACAAGATTGTTATAGTACTATTATTCAGTTTCTCTAAACTTTACACTTCACCTGAGAATTTCTAAAATTTCTGCTACAATCCAGTCTACGTTAAATTCGAGATATATTTCTCCGTTTTGTCTTTTTATGAGATGTAAATGTTTTACTTCCAAGAAACAGAAGATGAGCACCAAAGATGAAGTTTGACCATAAAACAAGGGAAAACAATTTTTACAAGCCTGTCAACTTAAAACCTAAACACCTCTTTGATTGGTGAAATGTATTCAGCAGAATTAAGAAAAGAAAGTTAACAATTTTTACGAGTCACATAAATGTACCTTGCGAATTAAGAAAAGAAAATCCTCAGTCAAAAGCTTTCCTCTTTTGGATGCAATATCTTGAGCTTTATGGACCTGTAGAAGTCACTATTATCATTTGCTATCCTGCAGGGGTAAACGATCCCCAAAAAGAGATAGCTGCAAGGAAATTATAGATTTCAATAGCATCTGGGATGGATTAGAAAGAACAAAGGACTCACCAAATCTGTTACGTACTCCACAACAACATCCTCCACAAGTGCTACGGTCTCTGGTAGTGGCTTTAGTGCAAGAACAGCAATACAATGACATTGTTAGTTTAACTAAAGCATATTAGAATTCGAAAAAAAAAAAAAAAAAATACGATTGTCACATGTAAAGATATACACCTACAAGATCAACTTGTGGTCATTCTTCCAAATTATATATAATTTGCATTATATATAAGACAGTTCCAGATAATTAGAAATGAGTGTGTGCACGTGGGAGTGCACTGCAAAAATGCATGTGTCAAGACTAATACGACATTCATGTAAATACATTATTGATCTAGCACTCTAGGCCATCCAACACAGACAGACAATTTGTTCAAAGTAATGATCAAGAGATATTAAAATTTTACGCATTTGATAAGCATGTCCATAAAATGGAGGAAATATATTACCAACAGTAAAATTCACCTATTTATAAATAAAAATAAAAACTAGGAATAGAAATGTATTAGTTTACAGAGAAAATCCAGAGAAAGAGCAAGACATACATTTGGATCATCGCCAAAGCCATACATCATATGCTGCACTGTTGCATCCAGATTCAATAATTAGATAGAACATAGCATAGACGTTAAAATTTCATTTAGAACAAAAGAAAAAAATGAGGCAGGGTAAACCCACATTCTTTTTGAAAAAATTCATGTTTACGCTTAAATGAATTTTCTGGAGGCTGAGATGATTCCTTTTTCACTTTGGAGGAAAATCCAGCAAAAGAGCTGTTCATACTTTCTGTGTCCTGCATCCACTCTTATCGTCATTTCAGAATTCAAGAATTGTAGACTATATCAAATACCATGAAGCATCAGATTAATAATAGCGAAAACTTGCATATTAGATAAAAGCATAAAGAACCATCAAGATTAGCATAGAGTAAAGACTAAATATATCCCCCAATCTGTTCTTTCCTACGATTCTTGAAATCTGAGAGAAACTAAACCAATGAACACATTTACATACAAAGTATTATAGACAAAAACTTGTTTCATTATGGAGCATTCATATATGGTCTTTTCATCCTGTATTTTTTCCCCAATGTTCATCATCCATAATAGTCCATATAGGTGTTTAACAATGTCAAATGCCTCCAACAGTGAACATAAACAACAAGAAGCACAATTTAGATACAAAAGCACCAGTTTTCGTTGCTGGAAGTTGAATTTACTAACAAAATCCATCAAGACATTCAGTTCGAGATTGGGCTTTTCGAGTTGCAATTTGCAAATCTCAAAAACTGGCTTAGGGTTTGGCACTGCCCGCCCCCTACCCAAAAATACACGTATTGTCATATAAAGATCAAGAAATATAAACAAGAAGACTAGCGAAATACTTACCCGAAAATTCAACAAGAATCTACCTGCGGAAACCCAGAGAGTAATTAAACGATAAATTTTGATAAAAACAACCAATTGATTTATTTTTAAAAGAAAATCAATTTATATAAAATTCTGAATCAAAAAATTAACGGGTTGAGTAGCAGTGGCGCATTCTCTTTGCCAAGAATGACTGGCTTTATCTTATGGACTGAGAATCTAAAGGGCTGGTAGTTTTATATAGGAATGGGAAAAGGGATTAATTATATATTTTATTAATAAATATATAAATGTCACCTATTTATGCAATTTGATCACAATTCAAAATTTTTAAGCTCATAATTCAAAAATTTATAGGTCACAGTTCGTTTTATTGGTCACAAATTAAAAATTTAATAGTCACAATTTGATCATCGATCACAAGTCACAAAATTTAAAAGACAACTTATTTTATGGTCACAAAACGTCAAATTATATGTCACAAATTACTTTTATTGGTCAAAAATTAA
>CAIGRS010153969.1:0-15222 GCA_903798395.1 Fraxinus floribunda | reverse complement strand
TGCTATCCCTTGTATGCATCCATGCACAAATAAAGGAGTTAACGCTTGCAAGCATGCAGGCATGGTTCAAAAAATAGAAGTCACTGAAATGATTCCTTTTTCATTCATTCTGGAACTTGACATGGAACTGAACCGTCTTTTAGCTCGCATATCCGTATTCCCTAGGTAAATTATCTTGAGATGCGTATATATTGTTTTGCCTAAGAAAAAGACTTTCAACGACTTCTGTTATATTGAATAATTTGTTCGATTTTATAAGTATCTTGTGCTAGAATTGAGAAATTCTATAGCTTAGATATCGCTGAAGAAATAGAGTTTTTTAAAAAAAATCTGCTATTGAAGGAAAAGCACCTTGAAAATGCTGATAGAAGATTATTTACTTCTCTCTTCTAGCATCCAAAATTGAAGGAACCAACTTCACGGTCATAACTTTGTTAATTTAAGCAAGCTTCCGAGATGGCCTGAGACGAAATGCTTGATGTGAGGAGAGTCCCACGAAAACCCTCCTCGGCCTTTTGCACCTCCATATTTGAGTTAGAGAGCTCATCTATAGAGAAGTACAATAGAAAGGTCATCAAAAGTATATCATGTGCAAAATAGGTCAACAGATATAAACTTTCTTCCAAGATTGGGAAATATGAAACCAATAATGGCAACGCACAGGATAGTGGAAAGAAATTTTACATCAAGAATTATTTGATGTCCAAGAAAAAGCTTTCTCGGTAAACTGCTGCCACTCGTTTAAGTTCATCTTCAGATTAAAAATAAAATAATAAAACCAAAGAAAAAAAACATAAGATAACCAAAGAAGAGAAAGGGGGGAAAACCTAAAACTCACACCACTTGCTGATATAGGCATCTAGCAGAATTTTTATGTTAAATGGGTCAACATACTTCTTATGGCACCAGAATATTCTTTATAGTTTACATTACATATCCAAAAGTTAGATAGATGAACAATTCTCTTCCTTGCAATTTGATGTCGCAAGAGGCACAAATTTCGTTAAACAATCAGAAATCTTCTAGACAATTTCTATATCAATGTTAGAATATTAATGATCTAAAGAAGGCACCGGATTTTTATGCTATAAAGGCTTTTGAGAAACAGATAAAAAAAAAATGTCTGAATTTTGCTTGTTTTCTAGCAGACAATCAATTGAAATTGGATAACACCGGTAACATTACAATTGAATATCAATAAAGACTTGATTTAATCGATCGTCCAACCAGGAACAAATCATTTAACTCGCAAAACTATATCACCCAACAAGCAAGGAAAAATCACCATCTCCAAAATTACAAAGAAATAGAATTTGTAATGCGAAATAATGGCATGCTGATAAAATTGCAACTTGTTCAAAGAGTCAACAGCATTGTTGTGCAATTAGCATGAAGTGTATCAGAAAATTGTCATCATAAACTCTTAATTCAATCAAACATCACTAATGCTCATTAAATATTATGATTTTGAGTGTAACAATGTCCTACCAGCTATATCACGATTCTCGTGAATCTTTGAATCAGTTACCCACAAGACGTCTCCAGGAAAAATATTCCTGTCAGCCAGACAATCTGTTTCCCCATCTATTACTTTGGAACCTTTGTGAAGTATCTGGTTTTCCTTAACAACCTGCAGACAAAATTAACTTGCCAATGTGAAAATGAGGTTTCAAGGATAAGTTAAAAGAATAGCAACCATTACACAAGCAGGTTATTACTTGTTAGTAAATGGATCTAGCTTGCTCTCACGATTAAAAAAAATTAGTATAGGAACCTGTAAGAATATCACCCATATAATCATCATCTCAATCATAATTGTCGTCCTTAACAGCTATGATATGCATGACTCCGAAATATAAGACATATATCACACAAATATGGTAAGTGTTCATTCCTGAACCCATCACATACATTTCAAGAATAATGAGCCTGTCTGGCAGCACATTTTCCCCCTGATTTTAAGCATTTTTCTGCCCGTTGACAGCCGCAGTTTTTGACTTCTCTCTCACACTTCACTGTGGCAACGTTCTGAAAATTGATTTTAATTTTGGCAAAAAGCGTTGCCAGACAAGCTCTAAATTCTTTTCTAATGGTATTTCAACAGATTAAAGATTAATCTTTTATAAATGTATTTTATATTTTTATTTTTTTCNGCCTGTCTGGCAGCACATTTTCCCCCTGATTTTAAGCATTTTTCTGCCCGTTGACAGCCGCAGTTTTTGACTTCTCTCTCACACTTCACTGTGGCAACGTTCTGAAAATTGATTTTAATTTTGGCAAAAAGCGTTGCCAGACAAGCTCAATATAAATGGACTTGAGGTAATACTGACAATTAGAATATTAAGCAAAATGTATGATGCAAAATACATATCATTTGTTGAACAACAAATATATGACATTATAAATTTTTTTACCCAGATTGAACAACAAATATGGAGGAGAGGAACATATTTTTCAAATCAAGATGCACGTAGCAGCTGAAATGATGCTTTAGATAACAGTGTATCAAGAGGATATAGCTACCCATGCACCAATGCAAATAACAGTGAGAAATTTATGAGCCCATGCACAAAGTAAAAGACAATAAATATATTTAGAAACATGGAAACACGAAATACAAAAAAGATTTCTAGTCACATTTCAAGATTTGAAGAATCCCAATTCCCCCTCACTTTAAGCTTGATGAGACACGGTCTAGCAAATTTTACCAAGACAACTAGAAGTTCAAACCAATGAGTATCCTAGTGAACTTTAAAAGAGGGGTGGGGGGGGGGGGGGGGGTGATAAGGGCCAAACAGAAATTACTTAGTTTGAGAGAGAGAGAGAGACTTGGAGTATAATACGGAAGTGGAATGGTATCATAACAACCCCAAAAATAATGGAAGACAACAATCAGAGGCACTCTTCAACTTTTTGGTGCATAACAGCCATTGGGAGCATAACTAAATATTAGAGGATTAGAAAAAAAATACACAATGTTAAATTTCAGAATTCATCAATTGGGACAGATCAGAGACAGCTCAAAAAGAAAATAATATGCATACCCCAAAGGATTCCCATATCATCATCTTCAATTGATAGATGGATGTGGATCCAGAAACATTCAGGTTCACAGAGTTTCCATATGTTGCCTTCCGTGACCTCTTCGAAGTTCGGCGATTTGGGTCTGAAATGCTCCCTGATGCTTCTAGGATTGATTTTGGAGGTTCCTTGCCACGAACAAAACAAACACATATATCCTCATTGGTATAGTTAAGTTTCCTCATCAATTCAGTACTTTCCCTTTCACCAATACACTCCTCGCACACCTACACAGAATAAAGAAACTTGATTACATCTGAACATACCACATCTGCATCAAATAAACATTGGCCGGCTCAACAATATGCTAGCAGCAACTTCTTAAAAAAGGCAATACTAATAACCCCAAAGAATATGGATTCATGGACAACAGTGTCCAGATCATATTTTAGATTTGCATTGCAACTTTAATATGTTCAAGTCTTGCCGCCACCCATTTAATAAAAATTGTACATGTGCTAGGCCATTTGTATGATAATACTACGTGTATAATAATAATTGATCTGAACAGTAAAAGGCTGTGCTTATTTTATGAGTTACATGCCTGATACATAGACAGCGCCAAAGTAAAAATGCAGCGCGTAGATATACTTACAGAAATAAAGCTAAATAATTAAAAATAATATAGACTTGTAAAGTAATTCAACAACTAAGCCCCTGTTTGGTAAACATTCTTTCAAAACTCTTATAAAAAAAAACATTCTTTCAAAACTCATTTTCTTTTGTGTAAAATATGTTAAATGGAATGAGTTTCTAATAACATTTGAGTGTATCTCTTCCACTTAACTCAGTCCCTGTTTGTTCCACATTATTTTTTTCATTCTCATTCTTCTACTCATTTTCAACCACACATCCTTCAATAAAATAATATTTTTCATCACATCAATAACTTTTACTTATTTTTTAACCATAAATTTCTCATCCTATCACTATTTAAAATACATTATTTTCTCAATAATATTCATCAAACACACCCTTAATATAACTGCGATGATGACAAGAACTTTTTCAACTTAAAAATAATTAGACTAAAACATTCTCCACACGAAGGAAACAGCATACATCTAACATGTATGCATGTGATGATTCTGGTTCTTCTCTTTTGTATCAACCGATCAATCTTCCAATTTGAGACACGTAAAAAAAAAAAATTTAAATTATAATGATGACCAAAGACTATACAATAAAAGAGGGAGGAATATGAAGTGTCCTATAAGTGGCATGTTTCAGACATTGCTTATGATAGCACTTTTCCCACCTGATTATCAGCCTATAGATTAGGAAACTTCAGTCTATGACAAACAATAAGGACATTTATGACTCAATACATAAAATAGGTAACAAATGCAGGGAATAACAAGAAACTGAACCTGAATATTTTATCATTTTATTATCCAACACAAGTATAAAAAAATGGATGTGGTTCTAAAATTACCGGAGGAGATGTCTTAACAATAGGTCTTCTAGATGACCCCAAATTTGCTTCATAATGCATATTGACATGCTCCTCAGAAATTGGCAACTCTTCAAAAGGTGCAACAATATCATCTTCCAAGGAATTATTGACCTCAATTCTAGCAGAAATTCCTCTGGATGTGATACCACCCCAATCTTCGCAAAGTAACTTCCAATCATCTTCAGCTATGATGGTTAGCGCATCTGTCTATAGTAGAAAAGAAACAATACAAAATTAGAGTTTTAAGCAAGCTGACTTGACTGTCCTGAAAAAGGTAAGGGAAAAATTATCTCGGCCCATAATGTGAATGAGATATTAAAGTGTAGTAGAAACACCAAACAGGCCAATATGTATGAACTACAGAATAAAATTCCTTAAAAGGAAACCTCAGAATTTGAGTATCTTAATGAACAATATTAAAGCACTCTAGAATTTTTTCCCCCCATTTTTTTGTTTGGGTAGGTGGTGGGAGGAGGGGATGAAGGGAATAGCAGACTTACAGCGGATGCCTTCTGAAAAATAAGCCCACGCTTCCAGAGGAGATCGGGAGGCCTTTCCAGAAGTCTGGAGTGCTGGTTTGCAAGGAGGAAAATGTTAGGAGAACGAATTCATAACAATACAGCACACAGCCAGAAATTTGTTTCTGTATTCCGTTCGCTACACTATTCTAACTCTAAGCTACATAAACATAATTATTTAACGGATTCCATCTTCAGTTAGAACCACTTAATTATGTATATGCTATCAACTGCACAGGATATAAATTTGAGCAGTTGCGAAAATGTTTTAATGAGATTCGAAATTTTATTTTACAGACTGAGAAGAACCCTTCTCTCCAACCTTAATGCTGCAAAGATTGGTGTCCAAGGATCAGAAAGTCATTTTTCTTTAAACTAGAGAAAGAAGATCAATAAAATAAACAATGTACTTAACCAAAGTATCCTTCGAGAAAATTTAATCTCGTGTTAGTAAAGAGCAACTAAAGACGAAATCAATGATGAACACAGTTGTGGAAAACCTCTTTACACATCAGCATGTCAACCACGCTGTCCAGAGTTTCAAGTTCTACAGAAACAGCATTCTTTCCACTTGCATTAATGTAACTTCTCCATTTTGACAGCCATGATGAAGGCAACAAATAGTATCTGCTATCCTGATTAAGAGCCATATTTTTATTCATGGCCAATTTTTCATGAGTCTGCCGTTGCTTTAATTTGAACTCTCTGCAGCATACAACACTAAGTAAGCCACAATAAATCTATGATAACTTAAAACTACAAGATTCTGAGAGAACCTTAATGTATCTTCTGAAGACACAGCTTCTTTAAGTTCAATACTGCAGAGGGCACAAGGCTCAGAATCTGAAGAGAAAGCTGAACAACCCACAACATCATCTGGCTTCACAGCCATAGCATTTTCGTGAATAAAATGCCAAAGATTCTCCGGAACCAATATTCGTTTAGCACTAGGGCCTAATTCAGGCATAAGATCCCCGTGGGGGCACCTAATTGAAGCAGTCGGTCCGGAATCAGCTTCACATGGAGATTCTATGTTTTTCCTGCGTAGCCATTGCTGCAACCTACCAAGCATATCCCCACATAAAAGATATAATAAGAAAATCAGTACAAATGCAGTTACTGTTTCATAAGGAGTCAGATTAATTTTCAGTTCACCTAGACACATAAAACTTAAGTGCAGAGCACCAAAAGAAAAGCGCAGTAAAAGCGAGACAATATTGGTGCGGAAGCGTTTATGAAACTTGTAATAAGAATTATATTGGAATAATCCTGTTTTATATTGATATATGATTGATTGTCTTGAAAAGTATACAATACCCCTATATTTATAGGCAGAATTATTCTCTAGTTCTATTAATAAAAGAAATCAAAATAAGGAAACTAAATTTTAAAAGGAAATAAACTAATCCTAATCTAAACAAGATTTAAGAATGAACATATTACAACTAGAAAGGAAAATTAGAAAAGATAATTTAAAGAAGACAAATTTCTAGATAAAGTGAAACTATATATTGTAGCAGTGATGTATTACATCAATCCCCTCCACTTGAATAAAACTCGCCCTCAAGTTTTGTGGTTGCAAGAAAAACTCATCTGGAGGAAAGTACTCGAAGATATCGGTAACATTGAAAGTATTGAAAATGTTCATATCAATTGGAAGGTCAATTTTGTAAGCATTATCACCAATCTTTTGAAGAATGCGAAAATGATCAATCTTCTTATCTTTAAGACTATTGTAAGTGCCAACAGGAAACGATTTTTGCGGAGATGGATCATCACCAAATCACCTTCGTTGAACAGCTTAATGCGTCGATGTTGGTCTGGAGTAGTCTTGCAACGAATATTAGCATCTTCTAAATTTTGTTTTGCTTCACAATAAATTCTTTGATTACATTCAGCAAACTCTTCTGCCTATCGACAATTCTGATATTGCTGGTACAAAAATGTTCATAATCTGGGGGAGAAATCGTCTTTACAATAACCGTTTCATATTGGCCAGGTTTTGCACATGTTTTCCTTGTCGTTAACGATTAAATTGAAACCGCTCCCACCATGCCGAAGTTCCACCCTTTAATTTATACGCCACGAGTTTAACTTGGCTTTGTTCCGAGATATTCAAATAGTCGAAAAAAATTCGACAACATGCATTCAATCCAAAAAATCTTCAATGTTTAATCAGCCGTCAAAACTTGGCAAGTCCATCATCTTAAATTCTTGAACATTTGTACCCCAATTATTAGCCCTTGGTCGAAAATTATCTTCTTCTTCATATGAATAGTCAAAACCCCGTGGCCTTATTTGTTGAAAGCCTCTAGCCCTCAGCTGAAAATTAGGTCCTCAATCAAAATTAACTCCTCGGTCAATAATGTAACCACAATCAATATTATAACATCGGTCAAAATTGTGTGGATCAAAATTGATTCCTTCATCCACCATATATCTTCGGTCAAAATTGAACCAATGGTCAAAATCAACTCCTTCCCTGAAATCAAATCACGTCTCTACCTCTTGCTCAAGATTTCTCGTCGGAGCTCACGGTCGGTCATTGAGTTCATCATCATCACAGTCAGTTGGAACCCCTCGTCGGAGGTCACCTTCACCTCGCTTGTTTCTTTGCTTGTAGAACCATAGAGGAGCAACCTCACGAAGGTCGTGAATTCGCAACTAAGCTCGCGCGCTAGGCGACGATCATGGATTTCTAAGTTCTACTGCCGAAGTCGATCATTTGCAAGGGGTCAACATCCTTTCCCCACACTTGGGTCAACATGGAGTTGGGGTATAGTGTGTCTCCCTCACTGGAACCCCCATGATTTCTTGCATTCAAGTTAACATCTTCTTCCTTATCGTCGGAATCTGAGTTGATATCTCCTTGTACATTTTTCTGCCTCCTTTTACATTTTTCTGCCTACTCGTCTATTCTGCCATGGGAGCATGATGCTTCTCAATAGTCATTGCAGTTAGCATATGCGTGATATTGCGAAGAGCTTCATCCATCCCTTCTAGTCGTCCAATTTTTTCAAACCTTCGTTCGTTGTCGATGGTTTGTCTGTCACTAGAACCGTCCTCGGCCATCAAATTGAGGTGAATTCCTTGCTCTGATACTAATTTTAGTGCAGAAGCGTTTATGAAATTCTTGTAATAAGAATTGAAAATAAGAATTATATTGGAATAATCTTGCTTTGTATTAATTTATGATTGATTGTGTTGAAAAGTGTACAATACCCCTATATTTATAGGCAAAATTATTCGCTGATCCTATTAATAAAAGGAACCAAAATAAGGAAATTAAATTCTAAAAGAAAATAAACTAATCCTAATATAAGCAAGATTTAAGAATAAACCTATTACAATTAGAAAAGATAATTTAAAAAAGACAAATTCCTAGATAAAGTGAAACTATTAATTGTAGTTGTGATGTACTACATCAAATATGATCAAAACAAACATATTCTCAGGATGAAACTTTGACGCAGGCAAAAAAAAAAATATTCAACACATAATGCAAATGCCTGAAAAAATGGACAGCCTGCAGCCCTCAAGTTTCTTATGGCCCCAACCCTTGGAGCAAACAACCAGAAGAACCCGAATTCAAAGGTTGGACATTTACATTTCCTTCTCTAACTTTTTCACACAAACTGTGAGCGTTTCAATGTAGAGCATTAAAAATCAATTGTACCAATTCATCTTCCATCAATTTTTTGCCTTCTTTTGAAGGCTTAAAATTCAGTTTAGCCATCAATCTTTTCTGTTTTCAAATCAGTTATAGTGCTTAAATTTTGTGTCAAGTTAACCTAGATAATCCATTCACCCCTTTGCCTTGTTGAAATTAAAAGGCTATTGTTCTACTTCAAGTCTATTATTGTTTCCCAAAATTCAACTTCAAAAAAGATCTTCCGTCATCAAAGGGACAGTCTGAAATCTATATATTTTACAGTGTCAAGTTTATTATTGAGGTAAAAAATGATATGATCCATTGGTTGAGTCTACATCAAGTGGTTATTTCTTCTACAATTTTCTTAGGAACTATTTTTCTATTTTCAGTTGTTATCTAATACAAAAACAATTCAAAATCCACAGGGCTTATGTCTATGACTCGAGGATACTCTCGCCACAAGACAAACCTTGCTTCATAGATAAAATGCAAATCAAAAGTGACCTGAAAAAACTCATATAAAGGGGATATAGAAACAAAAGGGGGACAGGAGGGACCAGTCTACAATTTTGTAGATACATATCATACCATGTCTTAGATATATAAAACAGTTTGCCATCGAAACACTCCCTGGCAAGGGCTGCCTCTGCGAGTTCTTTCATCAGTGATCTCTGATCCCTATAGCTGTCAGCACGAGCCTTAGTGTGAGCCGTCTCAAAGATGCAGTCAATGCAGTAGTCATCCTTGGACAGTCTTGGACCTCCATCATACTAGTCACAAGCATCATATTAATATTATCATGACAAAAAGATGCAATAAAACACGCATGCGGAAAGAAAAATGAATGTTACAGAGCTTGAATTGGACAGCAATGGAATATAATTACCCAGAACTGCATAAATTAACAATTATCATTGCTTCAAGAAATAGTCGTGTTTTCACAATCTTGCCTACAATGAGATGACTTAACATTTTGCAAATAAGGTCAAACCAGACAGATAAAAGTTTACATCATCACCCTCGTATACTTCAGTGTCTAAGCTTATAAATATGTATCATTCATCATAAAATCCCTTTTGCACCATAATTATAGACATTCCACATCATTTCAAGGTCTACTGAATGCATATAATGAAACAACATCCTGAAATTGAAATTGAAAGATACTGGATTTGGTTCTCACTCTGGATCATCATTGAAATTGTGTGAATTAGAAATAAAAAAATTATTATGCTTGTGGATTGCATTAGAGAAAAACTGAGATTTTAGACAACTGATGGTATTAACTGCCAATCAACCAATAAATTGAAAGATATCAGTTCACTTAGTGTTGAGTTCATTCATTGTTTCTGTTCATTTCAAATTTGAAAAATCACCCAAATGTACCAAAAATGAACAAATGACTGCTCATTTTGATCTTTTCATCTTTTGCAAGTATCAAGCAAACCTAAGAAGTTTCAATTTGAAGCTTTACTCATAGTTGTACATTCAAAATAGAATAAAAATGACTTGATATCATAAATATCCATTCACTCTCAATGTCCTCAAGAGAAAAATGTAAAAAATAAGCCGGCTGATAAAAGTTCTCGTATATCTTAAAACTGCACCGGTATTATCCATAAAACAAGGACACAGGGAAATGCAATGGAACGAGAAAATTTTATAATCAAATAGACTTTGAAATATAATAGTCAAAAAATAAAAGACAATGCTTTTATTGCAAAGAATCTGATGGTAGATCATAATGTAGAAAGCCTAGACTATATACCTTAGAACACAACATGGTCCATGCTTCAGCTGACAACCTCTTCATGTAGCTAGTCATTGAAACAGGCACCTTTCCATGCAAGCACTGTATAGTGGTATTGTCAATATTCCTGCAAAAACATACTTATTGCATTTTCAAGGTTTCCTCTTTGACACAATAAAAACATTCTGAAGTTCCAGAATGTGACAGAGTCAAGTGTTTCTACACTTCCAGTAAAATGAGGTATGCTGAACATAAAAATTAAAGGGTCACATCAGAAGCATAAAAAGTTAATTAACACTTCTTGTTCCATATCAAACAACCCAAGAAATTCCAAATTCTTAAGAAAATAACTTCTTATGAATATAAAATGTGGTAGGGAGTACTAGGTGAAATTTCACTCAACGTTTTAAGTAAAATTAGCATTAATTAACGAAATGAAGAGTATAACAATGACTTACGCAGGAATGATGCTATCAGCCCATTGACGAAGCCAATCCGTAGAAATCCAGAAATACGGCTTCAGAAGTGATTGTACAGGGGCTTCAGAAAGGACCGACCGTACCTCCTGTCGCCGTTCTGTTATGCAATTTAGCTCTGATTCCTTTTTTGACTTGTATTCTTCACAAGACTTCAGATACATTGCATTTGACTTTTCTACCTCTTCAGAAAGATGGGAAGGAAGAGAACTACCTGTCCCTTGCCGGTATACAGAACCATTTATTCCTATTTTCGTTTCACAAGACTGCCCTGAAGTTGCTTCACCACTCCTTGACTGTCGACGAACATACATTAGCATATATGCATCACTGGATGAGAAGGTTTTTACATGACTATCGTGATTTGAATCTGACGAATGGAGCTGACCAGAATCTGTGTGGTTTTCATCCACAAGAACCACTGTTTCCTTTGCAGAAGAGGAGTGGTCAACTGGCTCATTTTTTGCAGTTTTACCTTCACGAGTCAAAGCACTACCACCAAATGGTTGTTGGCCTAATTTTGATACTTGTTCATCATCAAATTCCCACCAGTCACCCATATTCTCATCCTTTATATGGGCAGTGTAATGTCCACTATCAGCAGCAGAACCCTTGTGAATCAATACAGCTGACAAGTCATATATTAAATCTTTATGAGAATGCTCAGACAACCTTTGTGCCATGTTAATTTCTCCAGGAAAACTAAATGCAGAAGTGATTTTCTTCTTCATTGTAGTCTGCAAATGTTAGAAAAGTATACATAAACAGGATGCAGAAAGAAATGCACCAAAAATGTGATACATTTGCTACAGCTACTTCACTACTGACAATTGACTCGGTCCAACTCACTCACGTGATAACTCTTTGAATAACAATTGCAAACCCAGGAGCACTAGCATTTACATCCTAAAGTTCATTATAATACACCACCCTAAAGTCTGAAGATCAATCAAAGTATGACTTCTACACAGAGAACAAATCCAAATCAAAGAGAAAATGAGCCCACAAGAAGTGAAAATAACAAGCAAATGATAGCATTTACAGCAGCAGAATAGGAAATTAAATGAACTCATGCCAGTAAAATATTTATAAATATAAATGATTAACACTTTCATGCAAGTAAATGACTGGCAAACATAGAAAGCATTGTAAAGCTCTGTCCCTGAAATATATAATCCAACCACACCAAATGAAGCAAAAACCTATGATGCTCGAACTCGAGTACGTATCTAAGTGTCAAATCTTTTATTTTCTAAAATATAGAATACGGGAACATGGCTAAAAAGAGTTCAAATTTCGAACACGGATACGTGGGTACGTTTTTCAAACTTCAATTTTTTTTACTAACCCAAAATATCTTTTTAAATAAATCAAAATCAATTGTTCACAAAGAAAGAAATGAGTATCGAATAAAGGGTCAAGAAGAATAAAATAGAATTTTGGAGTTTAATTTTCAATTATCGAAAGTTAATTACTAAATGTTATATAAAATAGAAAATAAAGGACTTGATTGCAATTTGAACTTAATGGAACACTAAGTAAAACTATATGAAACTCATTTGCATTTTATACAAAGAAATTCCTAAACCATCGATACAAAGAGGGAACGAAGGAAGAAAAAAAAAGGAAGAAAAGGGAAAGAAGAAAGGAAGAAGAAAGAGAAGAAATGGAAGGGAAAACCTAATGCTGCTACCTTCCTCCACCATCTCGGCGGCGGTGCTAAGTTTATAGAGAGCATAAACGGAAAAGAAGAAAAGGGAAAGGAAAAGGAAAAGGAAGAAAGAAGCAAAAAGGGCGAAATGTCGGGTCGAAATTTGGAGGATCCGACACATATCTCATACCCATATCGTGTCAACACGGGTACTTCGTCCATTTAGAAAAGCCTGAGCATCAGAGTCAAAAACTATGTCTAAAGAAGAAGGGAAAAAGCAGTAAGATGGATTACATTTGGCATTTAAATGTTCAAAAAAATAAAAAAATAAATTAGATGGCCATTTTAATGAATGAGAATCATAAGACTCGGAAACATATAAGCAGAAATAGATATTCTTTAAAGTTAAATCAATTACATTGGGAAGGAAAACACAACGCTTGAGCTGAAAATTCAGGACAGCAGGCAATGAACGCAACTTAATGCTTCGGGTAGCATTAACTCGAGTAACACATGCTTCGCAAAGATACTGATTATCTCCTTCAAGCTCCTCTATGCTAAGCAAGTCATCCAAGCTCTCATCAAGACTCTTCAAACCCTTAACATTCAACTCCAGTTCATAAAAATCTTCTATTTTTGATGAAGCTTCAGACTCATTTCCACAGTTTGAACACCTATAAGTAAGGAAAGCATGGAGTCATTTCATTAAATGATCGAAACAAAATACTGGCAAGTAGAGAGAGAGAAAAAAGAAGAGCTAAATATAGTAACCAATTGCAAATGAACAAAGGGGATAACAATTAAATTCCATAGGCATGCCAATATAAGTATATCTGCAATGTAAGAAGTGACCCTATTCTCTCCAGATATAGAGGGAAAGCACAAAAATATAAAATACAACACAAATTGGGGAAGTTCTAAACATCGTGCAACTACATCATGGTTAAAGCAATTGACCAAAGGCACCATTACGTAGAAGTTCGTCTCGTGCTAAAATTTCTGCATATTTATATCTATGTGGTGCGAGAGAAACACAAGTACAATATCAACCTATAAGTTGCAGTCTGGATTGCGATTAACTACACTTTTAGGTAGGATACAATTTAGAGCTTTTTTAAGAGAGATTTTTCCAAAAATCATTTTTCTCCAAACTCAATTACAACCATACATTCTCCAAAATAAAAAAAATCACGTGGCCCAATAATTCTTTACTACTTTTTAACCACATGTTCTCCAAAAAAATCATTTTCCCCCAAGAAAAATCTCTCCCAAACAAACACTTAGAATATGTAGGGGAGCGAATAAGAGTTTCTAAGAAATATATGCTGATTCTTATGCTTCAATATGTCATAACATAGGACAATTTGGTTTTCAAATACAGTTTTGTTAAGAGCTCTATTAACAAATCAACTGAGACCATCTATTCAATTCTTGTGGGTTCCTTTCTAACTAGTAAAGTGCGGGGATACACATTTGAAAATATAAATGTTTACCTATTGTTCACAAACTTTGTGGTAGAATCTCTTTGGATGCACACACAAATAATTATTCTAAACATTCACCCGTACCAAGACCTTTCCAGACGATAGTTCATGAGAAATCCTTAAGTAGACAATAGTTTGAAAAGAGTACATTTAGCATTCCATGTAATATTGAGACATCTACGTGCAAAACAAAGAGAAGAAAGATTTCAACATCGTGTGGGAAAATTTACAAGTAAAATTCAGTGCAACATACTTGGTTGTGTGCGAGACACCTCCACGGAAAAGATCTTGCACAATTGTTCTGGCCTTGATATCTTTTGACCGGCACAAACATCGCTCAAGCAAAGAAAGGAGCAGGGTAAGGAACTCATGGCTATCCTGCTGAACACCATTATCCAGTTCCAGCGATTGGATGAATGGTGCTGGATCCACAAAAGCCTTGTTGCTAGAATGTAACTGTGCAAATAGTCGTGCAAGATTGTCTAATACAGGTTGCTCTTTCAAAACCTCAGGTTCAATGGAGAAAACGCCATTTCTGAATGATTTATTCATAAACAGGCATTGTAGTATGCTGTTTGCATAGCAAGTTGCACCAAGATTCTTGAGGCCAGCAGGTGCGTCGAAGGACTCACGGAGGTCCTCGGACGGGTCAGGACCAAGGGCATTCACAATTTCCGAGGTCTTCTGCCACAACCCAGACTTTCGACTTCCATTGGGAGGTGGAATGAGACCGCAAAAGCAATTGGGGTTGTCCTTTGTGTTCACACGACATCCTTGACAAACTGGCTTCAATATCATGTAAAGTTGATTTATATCATCTTCAATCACCTCACCATTCAAAAGAATTTTCCTACATTCACAATTATCATTTTTCAGGAAAAAAAATGAATAATCATGATACAAGCTAAGCAGGATTTTAACCCCAGTATAAGTGATAACACTTAGCCAAAAAAGTTCTACCTTGGAAAACAAGTTATTAAGTTAATCCAAACAAAATGTACATGTACACCTTAAAGCAAATTCTATATCCAGAATAAGGCAACTAAAGCCGTAAGCAAAAAAATAAATAAATTAATATATATATATATATATATATATATATATATTTTTTAAAATATAAAAAAAAAATATGTCTGTTAATATCAGTTGTAAAA
>CAIGRS010153951.1:0-17444 GCA_903798395.1 Fraxinus floribunda | reverse complement strand
AAACTTTCCCAAATTTTCTCTATCTTTCAGAATATATCACTTTCTATCAAACACACGAAAGTACTAACAGTAGGCCGTTTATCTTTACAAATCTCATAAGGTGTTATATCAGTCTTAGGTCTAAGATAAACCATGTCTACTATGTGACATGCAATGTTGATGGCTTCACTCCAAAAATGCATAGCTAGTCACTTACCATGAAGCATGGCTCTAGCCATTTCTTGAAACACACGATTTTTCCTCTCAACTACCCCATTTTGTTGTGGAGTGATTGGCGATGAGAACTCATGCTAGATTTTCTCCTCTAAGCAGAAGTTCTCAAGATCAGAATTTTCAAACTCTTTTTCATGATCACTATGAATTCTTGATATAAGTCATTCTCATTCCTAAGCTTTTTGCACAATGAGATGATAAGACCAAACATCTCAATTTTATCTTTCAACGGCTCAATCCATGTATATCGAGAAAAATTGTCAACCACAACCAAGATATATTGTTTACCACCAAAACTTTCGGTCCTAGATGGTCCCTTTAAGTCCATATGGAGTTATTCAAGTGATTTTCTTGTCAAGATCTTATAAGTTTGTTTAAGAGTTACTCTAACTTGTTTACCTTTTTGATACGGGCCACACAAAGTGTTATCAATATTTTTAAAGTTTGGTAAACAATTAAAAAGTTTCTTCTTGGCGAGTTTAGACAAACTTTTATAGTTCATATAACCAAGCCGTTAATNAAGTTTCTTCTTGGCGAGTTTAGACAAACTTTTATAGTTCATATAACCAAGCCGTTAATGCCACAGCTCAGTTACATCAATCTTGGCACTACTGCATACGTAATTGGAGCTAGGAAGAACTTCATAACAATCATCTGAAGTTTTTACATTTTCGAGGACAATGTTACAACTAGAGTCATACACGGTACACCTTTTCTGGACAATAGTAACCTCGAAATCAGCATCGCATATTTGACTAATGCTTAACAAATTCGACTTTAACCCTTTCACATAAAGCACTACTGAGATATCAGGTAGTCCAGATATATTAATGACACATCTTCCTAAAATAGGTGCAGTAGCACCATCCCAAAGGTAACCACACTATCGTTCCAATCATCGAGATAAGAGAATAAGGCTTTGTCACCACACATATGTCTAGAACACGCACTCTCAAGATACCACATAGAGTTATTTTGAGCTTTAAGTGCAACATGGGTAACATAGCAATTCAACTGATCATCAGACTTAGAGAGGTCACTCTTCTTTACCCAAACCTTTTTAGAAGTAGAAGTGATTATAGTTAACTGAGTTATCATCTCAGTTATGTGGCTAACCTAATTGGTGAGGAAGTTAACCTTGCTTAAGAAATCCTGACTTTTACTTCTTGTCGTAAGCTTACGACATCTAGGTCTTGTGTGTCCGAGTGCGCCACAATGGTGACATGTGGGATTAAAGCTAGGTTCAAACTTGCTCGAAGGTTGTTGATGATATATAGGACAATTGACTCTGCGTTGTCTAGTAGGTCTCGATCCTAAGACATTTTTACCCTTTGGTTTAGGATAAGCTTTGTCAGTGGTCAGGACGAATGTGGTCTTAGTTGTACTAGCAGTAGTATTACCATTTTAAACGTAACCCAGACCATGCCTATTTTTAGTAAGCTTGTTCATCCTCAACAGATTATCAAGTTTTTGCGTACTACTCATGAAGGATTGGAGTTAAGTATTAGATTTTTCAAGATCACTTGTTAAGGATTTAACTTTGGCTTCCAAGTTCTCATTAATAAGCTTTAACTCCCTCAGATTTTTTGTAGAGTCCTGAAGGTCACCTATGAGTTTTTCTTTCCCTTTTAAGATCATTTACCTTTTTCAGTACAGCTTTATTGACCTTTTTATTTTATTTTAAGATTCTCCTTAAATAGTTCATGATAAGATTCATGAATATCATGTTCATCATTAGATTCTTCCTCGAGTTTTTCACTCAATTCATCATTTTCAATATTTTCATTTTTCTTATTATATTCAATTGTAGCTACAGATGTGAATGCCATAAAATTATGTTCATCCTCACCACCAGATGCATCACTCTGAGCAATTGAATTTGATTCATCATCGCTCAAGGTCACCACTAATGCCTTACGTTTTTCTTTATTCGAACTCTTTTTCAAGTTAGGACATTCATTCCTATAGTAATCAAAACCCTAACACTCATGACATCTAACAGATTGGGTTTTCCTATTAGTAGTCCTAGAGTTATTCTTCCCATGTTTATCTTTCGAGAATTTATTAGGGACTTCATTTTTCTGTTCTTGAGGCTTTCTCCTTTTCCTCATACCTTCTGGAATTTTTTAACGAAATAAGCTATGTCGTCATCCCAAAGGGTTTCGGCATCAGTTAACTCACTCTCTTCTTCCCTAACAATGTTCATGACTATGGATTTAACCTTTTTAGATTGAGAAACTGTGAGAAGAGATCCGACGAGTTCTTCTATCTTAATGACATCTAAGTCCTTACTTTCTTCAATCGCGGTGACTTTAGATCTATACCTGTCGGGTATGGATCTAAGGACTTTTCTAACAATCTTGGACTCTGGAATCTTTTCAGCTAGGTTAAAACTCGAATTTACTATGTCGTTCAACTTCGCATAGAATTTATCGAACAATTCATTGTCCTTCATTCTAATTTCTTCAAACCTAGAGGTTAACATCTGCAGTTTAGAATTTTTAACAGTTTTAGTTCCCTCATGTGTGGTTTCTAAAATGTCTCAAACTTCTTTCACAGTCTCACACATCGAGACTCTCCTAAATTTTTCAGCAAACACAGTTGTGAACAGGGCATGAATGTCCTTATTATTTCAGTTACACTAAGCTAAATCTTATTTAGGCTGTGTATGGGAGAAATTCTCCCCAACCAAAATTAATTTTTCAATCAAATCAATCAGTCCCACTTGCTTAAACCATTCACGTGTGGTAGAGAATGTGAACAGAAAAAGACCATTTCATCCTCAATGTCTCAATATTCTCTCACCTCAAATGGGCAAATTTGACAATTTTCCAGCTCCTCTACTGCAAAGCTGTCAGACCTTTTCAATTAAAAAATGCACAACTGTCCAATTTTTAATTTTGCAACAGTTGAAATTATAATACCTATTGCTATCAGACACGCCCTTAGTCCACAATGAAATATGGTGTAACTACTCCATCAACAGTGGTTGAAGGTGCAGTCCACCCAGTTTGAACGCTAATCCAATGCTTTAAGGAAAGCTCTCATTCGAACTTTTCAATAAGCATAGCGCTTCTGTCGAAAATCGAAGGCATAGACAAGGACTGAATCATCGTAAATTAATTAAGGGTCATGAATCAAATAAGGCTCTAATACCAATTGAAAATACGAAATTCGACCCAAACTACACTTAGAGGGGGGTGAGTATGTGATTACGCGGAATTAAAAACTTAACATTTAAATAGCAACAAGTCACTATTAATTATTTCTAGATGGTTAATCATGATAATTCATCTTTTCCTATGTTGAGTTATTGCAATTATGAAAGCAATACACAAATACAGAATTGATCACGGAGAAACCCAAATTGGGTAAAAACTCTGGGCAATTTATTAGTCAACAATCAACTATAAACAGTTTATAACTTATAGTCTGACAGACTCGACTGCCACTAGTACTTTCTAACTTCCTGACTGCAATTCCAACATCTCTCTTGGATTTTATGCTCCCACACTAACTCCCAACTGTAGTTTCCAAAGCTGTCTTGGATTGCGCTCCTCTGCGGCAACTCTCAACTTTGTGAAATCATCTATCTCCTGTGAATTAACGAAGAACACCGCGTTCTTCAACGACTGGAACTCCAGTCACCTTTCCTTGATCTTCAGAATTCTAACAAATATGAAGGAAGTAGCATTTTGATATTTGGATTGCGAGTGTGTTGTTTTCACTGTCAATAGCCAATAACAGGATGAAGGTTGAAAGTAAATTTATGAAGATGATCTCAAAAGAATGTGTTTTTCTCAATGTTCAACCTTGTGAAAATCGTTCAGATGTGTTCTCATATTTATATGTAGGTTAAGGAATGAATGGGTCGGATAAGCCTTTAAAAAACGAATTAAAAATTCTCGGATAACCCTATCGCTCGAGAGAGAGATGGGCGATAGGCAAGCGATAGTGTGTGGCTCGATCGAAGGTCTAACGAAAGGCGAGCGACGAAATGTTTGTTTCTGGTTCTCGAACCAAGTCTGGCGATAGTCTAGCGAAATTCTGACGCCATTTTTCCTTCTTTCCCATTCTCGAACCCTAGACCTAATATAACTTAATTTCAACTAATTGCACATTACTTATTGACTTTTACAATATATTAATTTTGGTCTCTTTTGTTTACAAACTTGCCAATTACATCAAATGCCTAACAGTTAGTTTATATTAGATTTGATATTTTAGTTTTCTTTTTTTGTTTGTTTTACTCTATTCATATCACTACCTAATTTCTTTATGTTTTCACTTCTTTTAAGATGCCAACAGTTTATGCAATATTATGAAGAAATTGAGTTCAAATTATTGGATCCCAAAATCGAAAGAACATTTAGATAACGTAGAAGAGAACAAAAAGAAATAAGGGCAATGGTTGAAACTCAGGATCATGATTAGATTTAGGATCCAATTCAACAACCACCTCCAGCTCCACTTATACCTATTGCCAACGAGGTCCAAATATTAGTAGGAGATATATGTGAATTTAATGCATGTACCAGTACTACCTCTTATCATCTACCTATCCTTCGGACATGTTAACTTCTACATTTGAATAGATGTCATCAATTTCTTCCAAAATCATCATGATATCATGTTCTTCGAGAAAGCTATAGAAAATCCACATGAACATATTCCGGATTTTCTCATGTTGTGCAGAGTTATCAGTCATAAATGGATGTCAGCAAATGCATTTTGAATGCACTTATTCCCTCACACCCTGAAGGAGGGCAGAAAAGCATTGCTCTACTCACCACCTGTCGAAAGTATCATATCGTGGAATGACATAATATAGAAATTCACTGTGAAGTTCTTTCTGCCATCTCGAGTCCATCAAATTCAGAATGAAGTGTATACTTTCAAACAGATGAATCTCGAGATATATTCATAAACATGGGAGAGGTTCAAAAGCGCATTTAGGAAATGTCCAAATATTGACATTTCTAAGCGGCGCATGTATATCTTTTCTTCTATGGACTACACCCTAAGTTTCGTAACATGGCAGACACTTCAGTTGGTGGTTTAGTTACGATGATGGAGATTGAACATGCATTAGACCTTTATGAAAGGATTGCTTAAAATCAGGCTAATTGGTTGACCGAGATGGACTTCCCAAAGAAAGCAGCAATTATACATAACATAGATGCAATGACAGCTATAGCAATAAATATGAAGACAATAACGAAGAAGCTTGACAACTTATCCCAATCTGTTAACATGGTACATCAACCAGTATCTGCCTGCGCAAGTTGTGGGGCAGATCATATTACTGTCATTGTCCTCCAACTTCCATTCACATGGTTCAGCTTGCTGATGTTAGTTATGCACAAAACTTTCAAAGGCAAAAAAAAAAAATAGCCCCTACCCTAACAACTGTCATCCAATTTTGAACATGTATCCAAACTTCCCGTGGGTAAATAACAAGGATCGGATATATCAAATGAAAAGCAATCCATTAGAAACTCAGCAACAAGATAAGAGAGCATCATTGGAGGATCTACTTGCTAAGTACATCGTCAAGACTAAGACTGCAATCCAGAATCAGTAGGCATCTAATCAGAACTTAGAGAATCAAGTAGGGCAGATTGTAGCTGTATTATCTAACAAATCACAAGATACCTTGCCTTGCGATATAAAGAAGAACCTAGGAAAACATGTATTGGCTATCACTGCTATAGAGGGGGATATGGACTATTCGATAGGAATTAAATTTACTCCATGTGATCGAATTTATATGCCACCTATCATATTCTCTCAAAAGCTGCAAATGCAACCAAAAGAGGAATAGGTCCATGCCGTCATAACTAGAAGTGGTGTTCAGTTATCGGAGATTAGTGCAAGTAGAAAAGAGACTGAGAATTATTAGGTACCTACGATGAGCGATGAACAAGAAATGTAGTTTGAAAAATCAATAGATAATAAGCAAAAAAGATTTCAGATGGTCTACAGGTTAAGGCAACCGTTCTTGTCAATTCACTCACAACTCTACTCTTGTTTCCTCAAAGGTTGAAAAACACTAAGTTGGAGAGGCAGTTCACACAAATATTGAAACTCTTGATAAAAAGCAGCATATCAACATTCCTTTCAGTGAAGCGATCTTTCAAATCCCAAATTATTTCAAGTTTCTGAAGGAGGTGTTGACAAAGAAAAGAAACATGCCCAATCATAAAACAATGACTTTAACTGAAGCATGCAGTGCAATCATACAGCGCAGGCTCCCATCCAAACTGAAAGATCCAGGGAGTTTCAATTTACTTTTCTCTATAGGGAATTTAAATAATATTAATTCTTTGCTTGATTTTGGAGCAAGTATTAATTTGTTTCATTTATCTCTTTACATGAAGTTAAGATTGGGAGATCCAAGGCAGTTTCAATTATCCTGCAGTGGCGGATAGAACACTAAAGCACCCCTATGGAATAGTTGAAAATATGCTCATCAAGGATGGAGAATTTATTTTCCCAGCCGATTTCATCATTCGAAAAAGCACATCAAATACTAATTATCTTGTGAAGATCGTTCTTATCAACTGGTCGAGCCTTGCTGGATTTTGAAACAAATGAGCTAATCCTAAGGGTGGCAGATAAACAACAGGGTTTTACCATGAACACTACATTCAGACAACCATCCTATTTTGAGGCTTTTCAAAAGGTGGAAATAGAAGAAAGGGATGACAATACAAGCCATCACTACAAAAATAGAGTTGGTGGAGTGGTCAATACAAGAAAGGATCCATCTAGGAATAATCAACTATGGAGAGTAAATGATGAGGCTACAAATCTCCATTTTAAGCCTCTATGAGTAGCCAAACAACTAGTCAAGCTAAAGATTATAAATAAGCGCTTATTGGGATGAACCCCAATATTCTATCCCTTTTATTTATTATGCTTTTTAGATATATGATAGTTTAGTTTAGTCTTATTTTGGTATCACCATCCATACCTCGTTTTCCCTCAAGCACTTGAGTTTATTATTGGCTTATAAGATGTTTAGGCTAAATACTACTTCTTCCAAGTTATTTGATCCTTAATGTTTAATTTTTCCTCATTTTTCAGGGACATGATATCGTAGAATACTCAAACCAACAAAAGGGGACAACGTGATCAAGAAAACAATCTAACTATTTTACTTCATGCCATAGCAAACACCACCTTCTAATAAATTTGGAGAGTATTTTCTTCCTTTTCTTTTCTACTCCTTTATAGGTCTATTTATGCTTTAAGATCTTGAGGACGATGTCTATTTTAAGTTTGGGGGTGGAAAAAACATTAATTTTTTGCTTTTTGTGTTATGAAAAACAAAGTTGTGTGGTTGTTTGAGTTAGTTAGTCTGGCCAATAATAATAAATTTATTTAAGATTGTGTATTGATTTATAAATGGTGAATATGTTGCATGTTTAGATTAAGTGATGCTTTTCTATGTAAAACTTGATATATTTTTTTGCGCACTTGAATTAAGTTGAAATTATGAAGGAATGAGTTGATTCATATTTTGTTAGATTGAAATAGTGGGTCTTAGATGCTAAACCCAAAATACTTCATTATACATTATTTGACCAAATTTAGCATAATTTGGGGGTAATTTTATTATTGTAGGAAAATACGGATATGAATGGGGATTCCATGTGTGTAAAAATCTTGTGAATTATCTAAAGTCAATGGGATACAATCAGGTGAAAGTCTTACGTTAGATGTCAACTGCTTGAATAGGTGTTTTATAAAGGGTATTGCACTAATCAAGGCAGAAAAAATATATATAAATATTCGAAAATTTCTTTTCATAACCTTTATGACTTGAGTTATTAATTATGTAAGGATGTCCAAAATATGTTACCCTAAAGTCATCTAATTTGAGATTCATCGACCTAAATCTCAATACATGGATCATTTAAAACGTTTAAAAGAGATAATGCTGTAAATAAAAAAATTTAAAAATCTGACGAAGCGGGTACGTGACACAAAAAATGTAACAATTGTCTTGGTTAAATCTCAAACACTCATTTGAGAGAATTTGACTTCTAATAATATATTATTAGCCTAGTTGAGTCTTGGAAATTGAAGCAATAAAAATAATAAGAGAATTCTTGTTTGTTGAATTGTTGACTTGTAATTAGAGAAATCCATCTAAACTAGAAAAGTGATGATAAGTATAAAATTCAATTTTAGATTACATACGGGGAAGAAAGTAAAAAGAATAAGTTTTGGATGTGTGAATCTTACGAGTGATGAAAGAACATAATTGACCATCAAGGGTCGAGAATGAAACAACTTGTGAATTCATGATGTTTTGCTTGATTCTTCACACACACATTAGTTTTACATTGGAAAAGTGAATTTTAATTTTGGTAATCCAACCTTGAAATTATTTGTAGATTTAATGTCACAACTTCAATCCTGAGGTAAAAAGTCAAGTTACCTAGCCAAACATTTTGCATGTATTATGTGTGTATTCAAGTTAGGTTATGGCTTTGTTTGTCCTAATGTTTAAATTTGGGGGTTTGATAATTGTATTTTCTACACTTATTCGGAGTCCTAAATAATGACATTTTATAAATCTTTTCATTAAATCATAATTTGTTATGCTTTGTGTCTAATAGGTAAAACTCATGAATTGATGAAAAATAGGAGAAAACAAGCTAAAAATAGAGAAAAATGGCGAAATCAGATATATAAAGACTAAAGTGTAATAAATCAATAGTTGAGTCAGGCCAACAAATGAAGACCAAAGATGCTACAGCTTAATTGAATGAAATTAGAAGATAAAAGAACGAGAATATAAGTAATAAGGGATCAAAATTGTATTGTGAAAGAGCTCAGAGACTAAAACAAAGAAAAGTGAAAGCTGAATCAACCATGCGGCCGCAATGCATTAGCCTTGTATGGTCACACTTGTAACTCCACGATCAACATGTCCTCAAGAGACCTCTACCACGTGATCGCAACAATCATTTCTGGGACGAAAATTTTAGTTTCATTATCTGATAAAAATTCTATTTGGAAACAATATTTTAGCATCCTATATACACCAAAACTCAACCTGAATGTCCTGAACCTCGAGTCAACCTCAATTTCATCATATTTTACATATTTTGAAGGTGAAGAACACGTCTATACATTAATTCAAGGCAAATCATACAAGAATTATGAAGATTCATAGCCTGAGTTTCAAAATTTGATCCAAGTAAGTGGATTTTTCCTACTTCTTCTATCTTTCTTATTTTTGAGGTATTTTTTTCTCAATGTTCTTAAATCTGACCGGCCGACTGGTTTGACATGAAAAATCGGGAACCAGACTTAAATTCGGTCCTATCATACTATCAAAATCGGATATGACTGTTAGGTTCAACTGAAAACAGGTGAACCGCTCACGATTTTACGAGGCCAAAGTTGATATTTTTGTTAAAAAAAAATTAGAGTACAATGAAGAAGAGAATGTCGCCGCTTCTCTAGTTGCTTAATAGTTGCCGGAGCTCCGGTATCTCTTTAGCAAAGCCCCTGCACAAAGTTAAAATCAAAACATCCAACATTCAAATCTAAAACCATCTTAGAGAAATAAATAAAATGAGAGAGAAGACAAAATACATAGATTTTTCGTCGTTAGAGAGAAGGAGAAAAGACAAGAGGCGACAACTTCTGCACTCTACCTTTTACTTGCCTTGTGCATATTTTAGTAGGGTTTGTTTAATTACAATTCAAGACTCGATTATTTAGTAAATTTTTGTGTTCTTAATTAACTATTACTTGTCAACGATCTCGTACGCTTACGAGTTTCGCACGAACAAAATATCGTCACAAAACAACTAGCACAATAAATAGAGTTAAATCAATTAGTCCAAAATAAGAACTCTGGAATTAAAAATAAAAAATAAAAACTTCCAAGGCTGATTGTGAGCCACTCTATTGCCCTCGCCGGGAATAAAGTGACAGGTACCACATTTGACTTTCTTGGTAAGGTGGTGAATTTGAATAGAGTCACTTAATTGAATATACATGAAAATAATTTTGTCCTTTCAACATTTTACTGCCACTAAACGACATTTATATAAGTATTGAACCAATTCTTTTGATCATAATTTCATTTGTCAAGTCATGAATTTAGTCAATTTTGACGATGATTGCAAACAAAATAGTCAAATAAAAATAGAAAAATAAGTCGAGCGATCAAATTGATGTTAGACAATTTACATGAAAAAAAAAATACTATGTTTGATCCCTATAATCGTAAACTCATTTTAATTATACATTTCATAAATTATAATTTTATCAACTTTTCAACTTACATTTTATTAATACCGTTTTTTTAATCAAAATTTACTAAAAATGATTTTTTTAGCTAAATCAAACAAGGATTAACGTGGGTGATTTCAAATAAATTTTCGGATTTTGAGTTGAGAAGCCATAAAGCAAAATGAGCTGCATCAAAATCGTCACCAAATAGACACCTCATCTCTGGTGTTCCCTTTAAAAACGCTAGAAACCATCCGATTGAGAGAAATTAAAGGCTTCGAAGTTCAATAAGAAAGCATCCATAATAATCCATTTTCTAACCCCCTGAATCATCGTCATCATCATCTTCTTTAAAAACCCAAAAAGGGAAAAACGAAAAATTCTAAAATCAGATAGATACACATTTCAACTTTCAAGACTCTTTGTTTATAATTTCTGTCACTTATTTCCCCACTTTTTTTGAAGATTTTTTCGGAAAAAAGTTGTGAGATGTCATCTGGGTTCTGAGAAATCTTGGGCCTTCGTTACATGTAAACTTTGTTTCTGAATTTTTGTCACTTGATCTGTCAATGATCATATTGTACAGATTCAAGAACTTACAAGTTTTGATTTTGACAGTTGTTGTATAACTCCAGTAGAATTTTATTTGTGTTTTTAATGAATTGTACTCGTTTAAAAATCATAAAGATATCCTTGTACATGTGGGATGTTAAATACTTGATTTTTATAGTCAATTGATATAAAAAATTGATTGTTCATGTTGTCTTTGTTCTGGGTTGTTTATGATTTTTACTCTTTGATGTTTTATGCCTTAATTTCCTATTAACTTTGTGATGTTTTTCCTTGATCATGTTACGGAAGTGGAATTTGACCTTTTTAGTGCTAAAATTCCTTTTCTTTTTGGGATTCTTTGTGTGGCGTATCAGATTGCTTAGTTATGTTTTCGAGTTTTCGGGTGCTAGAGATTGCTTGAATTATGGTTCGATGCGATAGCGAATTTCATTTTCCATTTATATCTTCGTCTTTTCGTTACATCGGCTTATTCCGGACTGTTATTTTTGTTGATTTGGTGCTATTTTCCATTATCATCTCAACCATTTACGCTTGGAGATTAATTGATCTTGATGCGTCCAATTCAATGTGCTATGAATTTGTTTTAAGTTGATATGGTTGGATTAGATGGAAAAGTTCTTTTCATTTCATCTTTTGTCTTTATATGACATCGTCTGATCCACACTGCTATTTTAGTTACTTGGTTAACTGGTGTGGCGATTTGATTTTGCAAACTATTGCATAATTTCATTCAGTTTGGTGTTTCTGATATGTGTTTGATCTATCTCGTGTTTGCTTGCAGGTTTAATGCCTGAAAGGTTTTTAATCAAATAGTAATTAAAGGTAAATACTTGCGTTCTTGATATTGAAAATCGGGGTTTGATTGGAATGTAATGATATAGTTATTATGGAATGATATGGAGTAACGCATAGGCGTTTCTATGATTTTCAGAGATTAAAATCTTCGCCTGTGCCAAGTTAGGGCACTGCAGATTTAAGCAGTGCCCATGGATGCCACTACTAGTGGAAAGTCTAGTGTTCAATACCAGAACATTCCCGAGCAAACAATTACTACTATTATCACCTCTTCCGTAGCAACATTTCAGAGGCAGCATCGGCATTGCTTTGGAAATGCTAGCCCCGGGGAATTCCCGCTAGCGGCTAATCCTTCTATTGTTCTTCATGTCCTTACTGCATGTAATTTGGATCCGCAGGACCTTGCAAAACTCGAGGCAAGTGTATTTTATCTTAGGATTCTGCTAATGAACCTTGTAGTTGAATTAGAATTGATGATGCTGCTCATTTGAATCATAATCATGTGGTGCAGGTTACTTGCTCGTTCTTTAGACAGCCTGCGCACTTTGCCCCTGAATGCGAGCTCTCATTATCAGAACTGGCAGCGCTTGATATGTGCCGAATGAGAGCCATATTTAAGCCAATGACTGATGAACAAAGGCAAGAATTGAAGCAAATGTGCGGGGGCTCTTGGAAACTTGTCTTAAGATTCCTGCTGGCTGGAGAAGCATGTACCCGGAGGGAAAAGTCGCAGGCAATAGCTGGTCCAGGTCACAGTATTGCTGTGACAGCTAAAGGGGCCGTATACTCATTTGGCTCTAACAACACTGGACAACTTGGACATGGAACCACAGACGAGGAGTCCAGGCCTCGCTTAATTAGGTTGCTCATTTATCTTATTGTAGTAAATATGACTCCGTGAGAGCAAGAAATGACGCAGAATTTAATAGAATTTCTTCAATTGTAGATCACTGCAAGGCATTCGTATTATTCAAGCATCAGCAGGGGCTGGCCGAACAATGCTGATAAGTGATACAGGAAAGGTCTATGCCTTTGGGAAAAACTCCTTTGGTGAAGCTGAGTATGGGCTTCTAGGAAATAAATTAGTAACTACCCCTCAGCTAGTTGAATCTTTAAAAGACATTTTTGTCGTGCAAGCTGCGATTGGAAATTTCTTCACAGCTGTATTATCGAGAGAAGGCAGGGTTTACACATTTTCTTGGGGAAATGAAAGCAAACTTGGCCACCAAACTGAACCGAATGATCTTGAGCCTCGTCCACTGTTGGGTCCACTTGAAAATATAAGAGTTGTTCAAATCGCTGCTGGATATTGCTACCTTCTTGCTTTGGCTTGTCAACCTAGTGGCATGTGAGCTCCCTCTTCGTTTTATTTATTTGTGAAAAAGGGTTCATATTGAGTTTTTAATGTAATTCTGAAATGGTGTTAATAGCTGTAAATGCTCGTGATATGCATAGTTGTTATTGCTTGACAATGCATGTTTTTTCGTCTTGTGATTCTAATATATCTCTGGCAACATGCACCTTTTTTCCAAAATGGATATGATTCAATAGCCTAATTTTTCATTACCAAAATTTATCTGTTTCTATACGCTTTCTAGCATTTTCACATTGTTTGAAATTTATATTTTCTTTTCTTTGATGGCTAATTAATAATACTCCAACTCTGTTACCATGTATTGGTGCACGTGAATTATCGTGATCTCTTTCAGTTATCACTCAAACATTCTTTCGTTTTCTTCTGGTGATATATCAGGTCGGTATACTCTGTTGGTTGTGGATTGGGTGGAAAGCTTGGACATGGTACAAAAGCTGATGAGAAGCAACCAAGATTAATTGAGCAGTTTCAGACTTTGAATCTTCAACCTGTTGTGGTTGCAGCCGGTGCTTGGCATGCTGCAGTTGTGGGGAAGGATGGACGGGTTTGCACATGGGGCTGGGGGCGTTATGGATGCTTGGGCCATGGGAACGAAGAATTGGAATCCATTCCAAAGGTGGTTGAAGCGCTAAGCAATGTCAAGGCTGTTCATGTTGCTACGGGGGACTATACAACTTTTGTGGTGTCAGACAATGGCGACGTGTATTCCTTTGGGTGTGGGGAATCTTCTAGTCTTGGACATAACACCATGGCTGAAGATGAACAGGTCTGTCATGGACTTTGTTTTTATTTGTTCCCGAGCAAATTTCCTAGTTTATTCCATCTGGTCTTAGAATTTTCTTCCTTTCTGGAAGTATATGTTGCTGCTTCCAGGATCCTTCGCATTTATATTGAGTTTTCAACTATTTTGCCCTTGTTTGACAACCATTTTTTCAAAACTCCTTTTTTTTTTTTTTCTCGAACTCATTTTTAACCACACATTTTCACAATAAAATATTTTACACCTAAACCCAAAACTTATTCTTACTTTTTAACAACACATTCTCAAAAAATCACTATTCTAAAACTCATTTTTTTTTCCTAAAAATCTCATTTTAATGGTTGTCAAACAAAGGCTTGATACTCTCTTATGAATTTGAGCCTCCATAAATTGATATTTTACTGTGCCCTTTACTTATTTGCAATATATTTTGCTCTAATTTATGTTTTCACTTTATCAAGCTCCTCAACAATGGTTATCATCTTAGGGTACTGGTTAAGTAAGTGGATAAGGTAAGAAAATGAGAAATTTTCCGACAAATGGAGGTAGCACCGGTTGAGGATAAATTAATAAAGTACAACAGAAGTGGTTGGGTTATTTTTTTTTTGTGATGATCTAACAAGTTCTTGAGTCACAAGAGAAATATGATTTCCATAGAACAATTTACAAGAGGGAAGGGTAGAGCAAAAGCTATGATGCACTGACACGGACACGTGTGTGCGACACGATACGTGTCGGATACGACGACACTCGATTTTTAAAAAAAGTGCAGACACGACACATCATCGACACGTTGATTAAATTCTTAAAAATTCTTTATTTATATAGTATAATTTAGTTTTATACTTGTTATTAATTTTTCTTGTTGAAATCTTTTAAACATGAGTCCCTATTTGTTAGCTAATAATTTTGAATTAATAATATATAATATTTGTAACATAAAAAGAAAAATGATTACGATAGAGTGTCCGAGAAGTGTCGGTATCGACTCGTGTCCGACAGGACACACTATTCTAATTGAAGTGTTTAATAATTTTGAATTAATAATATATAATATTTCTAATATAAAATGAAAAATGATTACTGTAGAGTGTCCGAAAAATGTCAGTATCGACTTGTGTCCGACACGTGTCGACACGGACACGCTACCCTAATTGAAGTGTCCGTGCTACAAAGAGCAAAAGTTAACATGGCTAGTAGTAGTGGCTAAAGATCTAGTTGCTTTAGATTTCTCTGTAGATCTAATAATGAACAATGAATAGAAAGGAATGGTACAGAAGGATTCATGTGGCCATTGAATTTACTGGAAATAAGACTTAGTTTGTTGTTTTGAAATTTCTTGGAATAAATTCATCTATACTTTTCGATTCCCATATAATGTTATTTTCCAGTTAGGTGCAACTCTGAGCCCTTTTGATTTGCGATATCGTTGTGTCAATTTCAGGAAAATAGGCAAGTAAATGTCTTGAGCCCTGAGCTAGTAACATCACTAAAGCAATTGAATGAAAGGGTTGTTCAAATCAGCCTCACGAATTCCGTATACTGGAACGCCCACACTTTTGCGCTCACAGAATCCGGTAAGCTATATGCATTTGGTGCAGGCGACAAAGGACAGTTGGGCATTGAACTTGTTGCAAATCAAACCGAAAGGCCAAACCCCGAAAAGGTCGAGATTGATCTCAGTTGAACTTTGTCTCTGGATAAAACTCCTGCTCCTTTCTGCACAATTTACTCCTCTTAATCTATGGTTTTATGACTGATCGTACATTTGCATTTTCTGTTGATATTTCTGTGTTTATTCTGTAAATAGTAACAAATGATTGTGAAGAAGGTAGGATAGGATGCACAATTAACCTATCAGAAATTTGTTGGTTTCTTCATCTCGATCCATTTATGGCTGATACATTCATCAAAGTTGTTTTATAATTTCATTGACTGAGTCGAATTGCTTTGAATCTTCTAGTATATATAGTAGCGAACCAAATCAAGTCACGAAAAAGGATTCGTGTAATTGACTCTAAAATTATTAGAAACAAGAATTCGTCTGATCTTGTTGAAGTTGGAGTTGGAGTTGTTTTCATTTTTCTCGAGTATGATATCTACATTACGGATTTGGGTTGATATTCTTGTCTCCGTGGAAGAACTTTAGCCCTTGTTTGTTGGCCATTTCTTTTGGAAAAATATTGTTTTTGGTTTACGTGTAGAATATTTTATTACGTGAATGTGTGGTTGAAAATAAATATGTAGAAAAAAGAGTTTTGAAGAATGGGAGACAAACAGTGGCTGACGACACTCTTGAAGTAATGTGTTAGCTGTTGTACTTTAATCAAGTGTCTATAAATGCAAGTCTACAAGCTCGTGTCTATAAAAGCTTTCTACAAGCTCGTAATGAAGAATGTGGACATGATGATAAAAGGTGTTGCATTATTAAGTGCTCGTATTTTAAGGATATTCAGTTCATTTCTTGTTCGTACTTCTTCAATGATCTCCAAACACGAAGTACCATGTCATCTCAGCTCCATTCAAGTGATATTACTTCTTCAATAATCTCCAAACACGGAGTACCATGTCATCTCAGCTCCATTCAAGTGATAATAGTCTTGCATCTTTCTTAAATCATGAAGGATCGTACACTGCATTATTAAGACCTAGCGTTTCCAGTGATTCAGGGATCATTGTCTAACGTGGCATACTGGACTTTGAGTACCAATCATAGATTTTTTTTTTTTGCGGAAAATGTTGGGTTTACAGGGTGGGGGTTCGACAACTCACATGAGATGGGTCCCGCATGAGACCTGCCTCAATAAAAATATAAAAAAATTAACACCCCCCCCCCCCTCACGTGAGTTGTCGGTGGGGGGTTCTATGAACTCCCTGTATATTCAACATTTCCCTTTTTTTTTGCGTCCACTGCAACTAATCAAGACTTACATTAATTCACATATTTCAAACATCAAGATTCATATTGTACATTCACATTATTATATTCATTGAGATTTGAAAAGAGATCGACTCGAAGTCGATCACCTAATGCAACCAATCTTTAATGTATTTGAGATTTTTCTACGTAATTTTATTCGAGGTCAATTAGAGACTTGCTTTTTTTTCCGACTCTCATAAAGTTATGTTACTTTTAAAGTATTTCTCAATTATGGCTTGAATAACACTTTAATTATCCAATCCTAGTCAAGATTATTTCTCCTTCTCAACTCAAAATTATATATTTTTAGGGAAATTGTAGAAGTGGTCCCAAAACTTTAAATTTCTTGCAAACTTTACTTCAACCTTCAGTTTGTGTCACTAGCGGTCAAGGACGGAGATAGGGGGGCAGGGGAGGAGATCGCCCGCCCAACATTGTCCGTCGATCCACTATTCCTAGTTAATTTGTAATGTATTTTTTAGTTTCGTCCCCCCAAGATTTTGACTCGCCCCCGCAAAATTTTGAGATTTTTTTTTCCATTAATAAAT
>CAIGRS010153931.1:0-18743 GCA_903798395.1 Fraxinus floribunda | reverse complement strand
AAAAAAATGATGGATATTTTTACTACAGCATGATATATAATATTCTTGAATGTATAAGTTGTGATCATGCATGTGTTTAATTGATTAGTTGTAACATAGTTTCCATTATTGACTTCGGTTATTCATGGAGTATTTAGTTTATGTGTCTTTATGTACCATCTGCACTGCACACACTGTGATATTATCAATGAGATTCTACTACGTGTGTGATATTTGGGATGGTCACATGTTATTAATGTGACTTTGGACATGAATTGACCTTATTTACTAGACCAAAGCTCAAATTTATCCCTGGTAATAAAAAGCTCAATATCTTATGTTCTACTTCGATGCCTATTTGACTTGAGCAATTAAGCCTGCGGGGTTTCTCATAACCTGGTGTCTATTGTGAACTAACTTGGGTTAATCGATCCAAAACTCGTTACAGAGATCATTTTAGTCGCTTAATGGAAAAGAACCTACACTTAAGATGTGAAAAACAATTATGAGCTTAAAATATTGAACGATTTGAAAAATATATATGCAAAAAATCAGGGGGAGAAAAGAAAATATCAATACAAAATGAGCTTTTATTTAAAGGTCCTAATGTGCTCTACATGGTTTGACTTTCATAAGTAGAGGAATATACATATTAGTAGTGATGGTTAGCATGTTAGTTCTCACAAAATTAAGGTGAGTCCTGTTTACTAAGGATTAGTAACACTTTACACATAAGTTACTTATACAATTTACTCCATGTTAACTTGAACTGAATATGTGGAAAGGTTTACTATACATTGATTATACTTATGTGGAAAGGTTTACTGTACATTTTTTGGGTGATTATATGTTAATGTTAAAAGTCTCTTTATCCCTTTTGTCATTTGTGACAAAAAGGGGGGAGAGAGTATTTGAATTCATTGATATTTGGAATATCTTCATTTTATGTTTGAGGGATCGTTGGGGAGAGACATAGATACATTTTCCTACAGCATAAAAACATGTTGAAAGTTTGCAGTAAGGGGGAGAATGTGTATAGCATCTCATTGCATATCATATGCATAGCTGTTTTTGTGATGTTAATGTTTCGGTTGATATTTTGATCCACATTAATGTTGCGTCTCAAACTAGCATGATTATTTTTTGATTTCCTGCATCATGTGCTTTTACACTGGGTATTGAGTTGTGGATTTCAGGAAACATGTTTAACAAGAAGTGCAAAAGCCATTAGTTTGATGAAGCTTGGGTAGTTTAGATTTTGTTTCTACATTTTCCTTGACTAATTGTATAGTTTTGTCACAGAATGCCAAAGGGAGAGTTTGTTAGGTTTTTAATGTTGGCGATTCTATGGACAAAAAGACTAATTGTAACGTGTTGTAAAAGTCAAGAACTTAGAGTGCAGTTTGTTTAAATTGGGTTATGAGGTCTAGGGTTTGAGCACGAAAAGAGGAGAAAACACGACGCCGCATTTTCGCTAACTTATTGCCTGAACACTGCTCGAGCAACAAAAACAGAATCCCCGTCGCTCGCATGTCGCTGAGGTTTCGCTCGAGTGACGAATTTATACGGAAAATCGTAATTTACAGTTTCAAACAGATTTTTCCGGCCTATTCAACCCAATTATCCTCTCCTATAAATATCATAGCCATTGGACAAAATTTTAAGGTAGTTTTTCATTATTTTCATTGCCTCATCATTTTCACTAAAGATCCAAGAACATATTCTTTCATTGTGATCCATTCTTTCTTCTTGAGATCATAACCGCCTATTTTGGAAAACATCATATTAAAGAATTCAAAACACCTACTTCCTAAAGAAGACACTTTATCAGTTTGACTTCAGAAGTTTCTGGAAGTTGAAAGAGATTGGACTGCAAGCACAGGAAACGGACAAGAATTGGAGATTCTTGAAAATTCACTTGGAAGAGACAATTGAAGAAGATCAGGAAGATGGAGGAGACAATGGATTTTGGAAGCTACATGAGGTAGATCGAAAAGTCTAGTAGGTTAGCTAGATAGTATCTACGGCAGCATACCGTGAGTCTGGAAGAAACAGTAGATCTTGAAGATTACATTAATTACAACAACGGGAACTAATGAAATTTGCTAAGCTGGAAACAAACTATAATCCATATTATCTATAGTGGAGATAACTACTTGGTCCTGGAGTTTTTACCCAATTGGGTTTCTCCATCATCAATATTTGTGTTATTTATTTTTTTATTATTACATAGTACAATAATTCAACTTATGATAATTGGATTGTTTGTTTAACCATCTAGAAACAATTAAAAGTGACTTGTTGCTTGTTAATTATGTAATTCTGCACGTAAGGTTAAACTTAGTTAGTTAACTATGTATTTTCAGTTTTTATCCATCATGTTCTCCGGAACTGATAAAGAAGATGGTGGCGTAGAAGTAAGTTCAAAGGCATCGGTCTACTTTAGGTATTGACATGAGCACTAAATGATTTCAGAAAAATTAAATTTGAGGTGAGATAATTTATTCATTAGTAAATCAATCACTAATGTTTAGTTTTTGTCAAATGGTGTCAGATGAGGCAAACTTTCAAAGTTAATTATTTAAATAAATTTAATTAATTTGAAATTTAATTTAATTTTTGTCACGTCAATAATAATGTTAGAACATATACCAGTACTGATCTCAAAGGCGAAGAGTAGTTCTATAAATTTAATAGTTATACCATTAAGAGAAACAATAGGCGTTATGAATAATATCAGGAATGAGGATTCAAGCTAAAAGCTAAAAACTGTTGTTTCTAGATAGGAGGAAGGGCACATGAGGCCATTTAAACGAGAGCAAAAGCCAACTTCTATAATGAACAAAATGAGTACAGAAAATTATACACCTCCTCTAGGTTGCTTTGAAGATTGTCAAATGTTTCATTGGCTTCTTGCTGATTTCTCTCAAAATTGCAATATCGCAAAAGTCAAACAACTTGATGACAAATACAAATGTTGCCGTTTGCAGTGATTATCAAATGTTTCATTGGCTTCTACCAATGGACAAGTAACTTCATCTAAATCTTTTGCAGAAATTCTAAGTATCTCTGTTTGGCAATCTGGATTGCTTTATCGAGGTTCGCAAATGCATCAAGTTTAATATATCAGAAGGTATTTCAGCCGACATAAGAAAAGAAGGATACATGTGTGAGACCTAGGATACTGCATAGGTAGTATCTATACCAACAAAATGGCTTGGGATTGATTCAAAGATTAAAGCTTCAGTCCCAACTTCAAAGAGAGCAATCTCACAACTATAACGATGATTATTATTGACTTCATGGCCTTTATTGAACAAATTGAGACGAAAATTGAGCTGAACGTTTTATTCAATGATGGAAAGAAAATCAATCTTACAGTACATTACAATGAGCCTTTAAATAAAAAGATATCTAACTAGTTTTAACTAATTAACTAACTTGCATTTCACTATTCAGACCAATACAAGATGGACACGTGGATTAACTAACTAACTAATTAACCAATCCAGTTCTAGCTACAGTTGGCTCCAGCTTCCTCTAGAGTCTTCCAGTTGAATAATCTGTTACTCTCCCTCAAGATGGACAATGAAGATTGATGACAGCCATCTTGAATAATAAGGAAAATAAAAGTGAAGCAGGTAATGCTTTGGTGAAAATATCAGCGAGTTGGTGTTGTGTTCGAATAGGTAAAAGTTTTATAAAATCATCAGCAACTTTGTCTCTTACAAAATGGAAATCAATCTCGATATGTTTGGTGCGTTTAAGAAAAACCAGATTAGAGGTAATGTGAATGGCCACTTGATTATCACATAAAATTAAGGCAGGAATGGCTGGTGAAATCTGAAAATCAAGAAGCAACTGGTTAATCCATACCAATTCACTAGCAGTAGAAGCTAATGCATAGTATTTTGCTTCGCCTGGGGATCTGGACAAAGTTTTTTTGTTTCTCGGCTTTCCATGTAATCAATGAGTCTCCTAGAAATACAAAAAATCCCATGACAAATTTCCTTGAATTAAGGCAAGACCCCCATCTGCATATGAAAAGGCTCATCATTGAAGGAAGATTGTGCAGAAAACAAGATCCCTTGACCTGGAGTAGATTTGATATATTGCAAGAGGTGATGAGCTGTATTCAAATATAGCTGTCTTGGTTGAGACACCAACTGACTCAGTTGTGGACTACAAATGTAATATCAGACCTTGTGATGATGAGGTATAACAGTCGACCAACAGGCCTTCTGTACATTGAACCATCATTAAGAAGCTCACCCTCAAATGAATTGAAACGAATCTTTGGATCCATGGGTAAAGCAGTAGGTTTACATGATAGAAAACCTGTGTCTTCAAGAAGTTGAAGAGTGTAATGGTGTTGAGATAAGAAAATGCCTTTAGATGATCTAGTAATCTCCAAAGCCAAGAAATACTTTAAATGCGCAAGGTCTTTCAATTCGAATTGACTATGCATGAAGCTCTTTAGGGATTCAATTGCTTGAGGATTAGGTCCGGTAATAATGATCTTATCCACATAAACTAAAAAAGATACAAAACAACTGCCAGACCAATTGGTAAACAAAGAATAATTAGACTTTGATTGGTTAAATCCATGTTGAATAAGAGCATTTGAAATCTTTGAAAACTACTTCACTGATGCTTGTTTCAAGTCATATACTGATTTATTAAGTTTACATACCAGTTGCTCTCCCTACTTCCCAGTATTGATTTGTTTGTTATATCCCATTGGAAGATCCATATAGATTTCTTCAAATAAATCGACATTGACAAATCGATGATAAAATTGGGGCTCAAAATTTGAGGAAACAGATAGGAAAAGTTGTGTGTATGAGAAAAACGATTATAGGATATGTATTTGGAAAGTGGATAAGGTGATTTATGAGAGAATTGCTGAGAATTTTTCAAGAGATTACAATGAAAGTCCTTGAGATATAGAGGGGGATTACTCGTCCTAGAGGATCTTCTGAATCCAATAGGATCTATAGAGGGATTATTAATGGAAGGATGATGATTAATAGGAGAAGAATCAAATTCTAAATCCTGTGAATTGTTGGCAACTTCATTTGACACTTCAGAAGGTGATGCACTAGGTAAATAATTGGTGGAAATACCATAATCAAAGTTTGAGGACAGGTGGATTATAAGTGGGAATATCATATGCATATTTTGGTTATACAATTTGTGGGAAAAGTTCAACATCATCTAATTTATGAGTTATAGAGTGGAATAAGAAAAATTGTTCATGGAAAACAACATCCCTAGAAATTACATCAGATGAATTACCATTCAATATGTATAGATCATCCAATCTTTCACACTTGCCAATCATCCTCTGGTTGTGCAAATCCTGATTAAAACAGGAATCAGTAAGGTATTTTACCTCCACATATAAATTCCTAGTTAAAGAACTCACTGACATCAGGTTGAATTTCAGCTGTGGGACATATAGTACATTCTCTAACGTCAAATTAGGAGTAAATTTCACCGTACTGGTGAACTTGGCTGAAATCCTTTCATGATTTGGCAGAGTAATGAAAGTATCATGTACCCATTTCATGATAATGATAGTAGAAAAATGTGAACAAATATAATAGCTAGCTCCAGAATCCACCACCCAATGTTTAGGAGAATTAAGCAACATGCTATTGGACGTGGAAAAATAAGCACATGATACTTGATTCGAGTGTAAACTATCAGCACCAGTATCCACCTTCGTCGATATTAAGTGACTGCTTAACATGTTCATTAGTTGCTAATATTGATCCTGATTCAGTGTTTGCATGAAATCTCCTACGCTGCTTTGTGGTTGCTCTGAATTAGATTCAGAAATTTGGTTAGCAACAACATAATTTTGGCGGTTTGTTTGCACCAAATTGAGTACCAGCAATAGGCTTCTGTTTATTCTTATATCCAAAAGGATAACCACGTAAATTGTAGCATTTATCCACAGAATGGCCAGAAAATCCACATTATGTACATATCGGCCTTTCTTTCCTCTGAAACTTATTGTGCAATTGCCCAGTATTAACCTTTTTTATATCACTTTTGGCATAGAACACCATAGATTCAGATCCAATGCTGGCATTGGAAGTTTCACTACTATTCCTTTGGTGCTAGGACTTTGTTAATAGGGGTATGTGATCCATGAGTAATAGTTGTCCCCTGACTTGAGCAAATGAGTCATTTAAACCCATAAAAAATGACATCACATAGTCTGTTTGGTAACAATCAGTAAGTTTCTTAGATCCCTCACAGTTACACGTTCCACACGAACATATTGGCCTGTAATTGCTAAGTTATTCTCAGATTGTCGTCAATTTTGTAAAGTATGAACTCACGGAAGATTGTCCCCGTGTATGGTTCATCAATTCACGCCTTAATTGAAAAATGTGTGGTCCACTGCGCTGCTGATATCTCTCAATCAGATCGAGCCATATGTCATGAAAAGATTCTGAATAGATGACACTAGTAAAAATTTCTTTAAAAACTGAATTACGTATCCATGAAATGACAATGTGATTGTTGCAGATCCAATGATTATATAGATCCTCATTATCTTGAGGTTGAGATATGGATCCATTAATGAAACCAATCTTGTTTTTCATAGATAATATAACCACCATTGCTCTACTCCATGAAGCATAATTGTCACCGGTTAGGGGCTGTGAAACAAGAACAAGACCTGGATTGTCTGAATGGTGAATGAAGTATGGACTAGATCCATCATCGATGGTGGAATTGCTCATTGATAAAGGAGGATTATTCTAATTCTATGCATCTACTGCATGTGCCATGATCAAGTAGAAATGCAGGTGAATGGAAAAGAAGGTAACCAATAACGATGATTCAGTTTACATAAATTGGAATGAATGAGTCAAATGTATTTCTAATACTATATTGAACAAATTGAGAGGAAAATTGAACTGAACATTTTATTCAATGAAGGAAAAAAAATCAATCTTACATTACATTACAATGAGCCTTTAAATAGAAAAATATCTAATTAACTTTAACAAACTATCTAACTAACATTTAACTGTTCAGACCAATACAAGATGGACACGTGGATTAACTAACTAATTAACAAATCCAGCTCTAGCTCCAGTTGGCTTCATCTCACTCTAGCTCCAGTTGCTCCAGCTCTGGTTTGTAGCTCCTGCTTTTTCCAATTGTATAATATGTTAGCCTTGGGCTTTTTACTGCATTTTACAACCAACCACTCCTGCTCCAGCAATAAAAGAAATTAAATAGAGGACAAGCCAAATTAATGAATATATGTTAACAATTATATTGAAGAGCATGACAATCACCAACTAGAGGAAGCAGCATGACAATATACACAACTGTAAAGTATTTTTGGAATAGAAATAAATAAAAGGCTTTCAAGGTGAATGCATCTACAAAAGTTAATAAAAACCTTCTATGGTTTATTAATTCGTTTAATAATATAACAAAATATTCAAGCCCAGTAATCCATGTAATCCAAGCAATGGCACAGAAGAACTCAATAAAGGTTTCAGGTATGCAGAGAACAAAAATAACGAAACCAGCAAAGGAACCTCATCGTACGATGGTAGATCATAATCAATGGAGCTATAGCGAAATTGACCAGCCTCTACACTGCCAAAAAACAAATAAGTATCAATGATGATATGGAAAATTCAGAGGAATAGCAAAATTGGTAGCCATTCATACAATCTAGTAACAGAGACTCACAAAAACTAATAAATACAAAATGATTTCAACATATAGAAACCATTGAATTAAGATGAATTCGGAAGTTTATGAATATCCAATGGAGGTTCAAACCTTAAAGGTCTCTTATCTCTTAAGGTTATAAGAATAGGAATATCCAAGACTAAACAGATGTTTAATACTAATTTGAACAAGTCCAACATGAAGATGTTGAAATTTCTTCCTGTGAGCTTGTATAGCTTCTTTTGAAAATAAATTGATAGAAACAGTTTGATTTTTGACTGGAATAGTTTTCTACAATGTTTTGATAATATAATTTTGAGTGAAATCAAAATTTCCTATCTCATAGATAGAACTTTTATCTACCTTTGAGATAGTCCAATTTTGAAATTTTTGCTCTATTTGAGCAATTTAAAGTTCTTTTGAATTAATGTCATTTGATGTAGATGCAGACGCATTGCATTATCTTGATCAACTTCTTCATTGTTATCTGGAAAAATGTTTGACATATTATCTCTTTCTTTTGAACTACCACATTTACTTAACCAATTAGACATAAAATACATAGTTGAATGTTTTACACATAAATATGTTTGGCATGTTGTTTCTCTTCCATACACTTTGGATTTTCATGATTCAAACATTCCTACAAAATCCCGTCCAATTCAGATGAACAAAGAACTCCTTGATCATTGTACTAAGGAGATTCAAGATCTTCTCGATAAAAGGCTTATAAGACCAAGTAAGTCTCCTTGGAGCTGTTCTACCTTTTATGTCAATAATTCTACAGAGATTGAACGAGGTGTTCCTCGATTGGTTATCAATTCTAAACCCCTCAATTCAGCCCTTCAATGGATAAGATATCTGTTACCTCAAAAGAAAGATCCATTGAATAGATTATTCAAAGCTATTATCGTCTCAAAATTTGATATGAAATCAGGCTTCTAGCATATTCAAATTAAAGAAGAAGATGGATACAAAACTACTTTCAATGTTCCTTTTGGTTAATATGAATGGAACATTATGCCATTCGGTCTAAAAAATGCTCCTTTAGAATTTCAAGAAATTATGAATGATATATTCATTCATTTTGAAAATTTTATCATTGTTTACATTGATGATATTTTAATATTTTTTGAAAGTTTAGAACAACATTTCAAACATTTGCATACATTCATACATGTTGTCAAACAAAATGGACTTGTAGGTTCTGCTAAAAAGGTAGTCCTTGTCAAACAAAGATAAGGTTTCTTGGTCATAACATTCATCTACGAAACTTACTCCAATTCAATGAAGTTTAGATTTTACAGATAAATTTTCCAGATGAAATCTTAGATAAAAACAGCCTTCAAATATTCTTAGGGTGCTTCAATTACATAGGAGATTTTATCAAAGAGATAAGAATCCTATGTGTCCACATTTTCAAAAGAATACAAATACACCCTAACCCATGGACTCATGAGTGTACTATTGCAGTTCAAAAGGTCAAAAAAGCAATCAAAATTATCACATGTATATCTATCCTTGATTGCCTCTATTATTGTAGAAACAGACGCTTCAGATTTAGGTTATGGTGGAGTCCTTAAACAAGTTTCCTTAAATTCAAGCCAAGAATAGTTAATCAGATTTCACTTAGGAGTTTGGACTAGCCCTCAAAAGAACTATTTCACTATAAAAAAGGAGATTCTTGCAATCATTCTTGTCATTTCAAAATTTCAAGATGTAACAGATTCTTTCTAATTCAAGCCAATAACAGTTGGTCAGATTTCATTCAAGAGTCTGGTCAGGTCCTCAAAAGAATTACTCCACTATCAAAAAGAGATTCTTGCAATCGTCTTTGTCATTTCAAAATTTCAAGATGATTTAATTAACAAAAATATTATTTTAATAACTGACTGTAAAGCTTCAAAAAACATTTTGCAACAAAACGTAAAAAACCTTGTTTCAAAGCAAATTTTCGCAAGATGGCAAGCAATTCTATCTTATTTTGACTTTTAAATTCTATATAAACAACGTTCATCAAACTTTCTTGCAAATTTCCTCACTAGAGAGTTTCTGCATAACAAAGTGAGTGAGAAATTATAAGTTCTTCAAATAAGAAGAACAAGAAAAAGTTTCAAATTCCTCTCAATACCATTGATGATTATATTCACTACAACAAAATTGTGATTTTGTGACAAGATTTTTCGCGACATACAAAAAGTTGTTGTAATAAGTGACTTAATGCGACACAATTTTAAAAATTTTCACGAATATTGTGATGAAAAAATAAGTACCAAAAAATATAAGGCGACAGAAAAATTTGTCGTAAAATGTGATAAGTTCTGACAAGTAATAAAGAATGTCACCAAAAATATCAGGGAAGCAATGCGCCAAAAATATTTTTGGTGGAAAACTTATGGCGACAAACTTTTATTTTCTTGCAACGAAGTGCTTGTGATACAATAGGGTCTACGTTTTGCGATAAAAAATATTTGTTGCAAAAAATTCTATAATTAGAGGAAAAAATCGCTACAAGAAAAATAATTTTTTTTGTAACAGAATATTACAGTAGGTTTTTTACAACGCTTACCCATATACCGTGGGTTCTAATGATAGATTAGAAGGATACTAAAAGAAACCCAAATCCAATTCAATAAACCCCCTCAACTCTCACTCATGTCTTACGTGCGTTCCATTTGAATCTCTCTCAACCTCTCATAAAACCACAGACTTCGGGCTTCAAGTTCAAGACTCCGACTCTGAGAACTCGACGCCGACGCCGCCTTCCTTCTAGCCCTAGACATCACCTTCGATTCCTAGATTGTTCCTTCAATTCCTTTTCATTTTCAAGCCCTAGATGGCGCCTTCAATTCTAATCAATAGGTAATTTGACAAAGTACAGATAGTAGCACAAAAGAATAAGTCTACAAGAAGGTGAAGCACGAATCCATCTCGTTTCTGTTTTCGTAGATATTTTGACCTTTTGATTTGTTTAATGTTTCAATATTTTCTTTTTACCTAATATCAAGATTAATTAGATGACCTATTAATCTTGTGTTTGATTAACTGATTTAAAATCATGTATTAGTTTTGTATTGTATATGAAATTCGTTGGATTGGATGTTGTGATGCTACTGATTACTGAGGGGCGAGGGCATGGATGAGAAGTCGAGGAATTCATCAACCTATGAAAGGTCTAGAGAAATTTGTAGCATTGAATTAATACACTCCGCTGCAAGTTCTTTTTACTACCTCTACTTCATTAGTTGTATCATGCTCTTGCAAGATGGATTTGTTAGTGTTCATTTGTTACTTGCTTTGCAGAAGCTAGGGCAAGCATGTGAATGGAATGGCAAGGGCAGTCCAGTTGCTGGGCTCATTTTTGGTGGAATCAATAGTGGATGTCGAAGAAGGATGTCTGGATCATGGACCAAGAGGACTTCGGAGGAGTGTATTCAGCTTGAGTGAAATAAGAATTTTCATCAGATTCCATGCATGTTGAAAGAAAGAAAAGAAAATTTGTATGGAGTGTCTTTCTCAAGTATGAGAAGGGTAATGATCATATGCTAGGGGATCTAAGCCCCATTAGTTTTGATGTGATTAAAAGAATGATTTTGCACTTGTTGAATCTTAAGCCTCACTTCGTATCCTTTTTTACTCAAGTTGTTAACTCTGTTTGGGTATCTCGAAACCTAGTATCCTTTGGTCTAAACAACCGGGGAGCTATTGACCTAAAGTTCGCTATAAGGGTCAAAAGAAAGCTCAAGGGTATGAGATTAATTAAGAGCTTTAATTGAAAAAACTTGATTTGGTGCAATTTTTTTCGATATTTGGGGTTAGATAATTAGTGGGTTTGAATTACTTAGTATAAGGTTAAATGTCAAAGCACTCATCTAGTGGAGAATCATTACTTGGATAGATTTTTGACATTGCCGGTTAGACCCAACCAAGCTAGAGTGTGAAAATAAATGAGTGATTTGGGAGCAACCTTTAGATTTACACTTGGGAAAAGAAAGCAAATATATATTTAATGAGTATGAATCTCACGAGAGGGAAATGAAATATTTGATCATAAAGGGTCGGGTTGAAGCCAATTTGAAAATTTGTCCGTCTTGGCAACTTTTTCATAATGTAGATAATGATTAAAAGTGGCGATGCATACACGCATCAATCGAGCATTGGATAAGCCCAAATTATTTTTGCTAGCATTATTTAGAGCATATTTGTGAATTGATTATACAATTTTACACTCGTTGATTATTATGGCAAGCTATCTAATGTTGTTAATCTTTGTCATGTATTACTTGATTGTGTTAACAGATAATCTTGCTCGGGACGAGTAAGAACTTAAGTTTTGGGGTATTTGATAAGTGTGTTTTTGCACACTTGTGTGTTTATTATTTAGTTGAATGCATTTCATTTATTTGGCTATTAAATGATTAAGTTCGGTGATTTGTACATCGTTTGAGAGAATATTGTATATTTTACACCAATTAGTAAATACCCTAGGTTTGTGTAAGGGATAGAGATATATCTCCAACCCTAGGTGACCCATTGAGCTATTTTTACAAATATTTAATGCGGTTGTTTGGTTAGAATTGACATAGAGATAGAGTAGGTTTAATCAATCAATTAGAGTTAATTTCGCTTGAGAGAATTAAATAAACTTGAAAAATCGGGTCTAACATAGTAAATGAGTAATTTATTAATTGGTTTGTGGAGAAATTAATTAGGCGACGGTTAAGTGAAACCATAAATCCCAACCACGTTTTTCCTTCGAAATTCCCAAGTGCTTATTTTTTTTATTTTGTAGATTTTAATTAATTTTCCTTAATTTTCAAAATTAAAATTTATTGTGTGTTTGTTTTTATTGTTAAAATTAAATTGACTAAAGTTGTGTAATAGAAAGTAAGCATTCCTCAAGGGATCGACAATCCGGACTCAAAAAATTCCACTTTATTACTTGAATGCAACCCGTGCACTTGCGGTATATAATTTTAGCGAACAGACGCGAGCATCCAATGTAAAAAAGGGGCTTGAATTTGTAAAATATATTGAAAATAAAATAATAAAAGAGCAACGTTATAAGCTGAGAGCATAAACTTGTGTTGTCCTGGAATGATACTAAGTGTGAGCTTTTTATAATATGAGAGGGTAAATAAGAGATATTGGATAAAAAGACCCGTGGCTTCACCCATGCGGTTGGTGCCTTTTGTCGGAGACGTCGATTAAATGCTAATACCATTTTATTGTCTATAATATCTATATTGTGGCTTTAGACTTGACATATGGCTGGATAAAAAAGGCGACGATGACAATGAATTCTCACATCAATCACATACTGTCACATCAATCACATACTAAGGATTGCCAAAAAGGTCTTGTGCCAAGATCCTTTTGCAGCCTCTCACTCTGTGCGGGTTCGGTTGTTTCCAACGAGGTCGATGCAATCCATTATGTTTGATATCTTTACCTTGGTTTGGCCTCGTCATGGGGTTCAGTCAGACTACATCGTGGCAATTTGTCGTGGAGTGGAGTGCAGTGCCCGGGTTTGCTTGCCATGTAGGATTCGTGGAGCCTTATATTGTAGATCGTAACAATAATCTTGCAGATAATTGTAATTTAATAAGTAGGCAGAAGAATACTGCATATTCAGTGTTTTAAATGGTTTTAAATGAAATGCAATGGGGAAGACGAAAAAATGAAATGTATAAAAAATGAAATGACAATTTTAAAAGAAAGTGCAATTATGTGTGATGATTGGAAAGAACTGCATGAAGATTTGCTCGTAGAGATTCTCCTCAAGATGTCCGTAAAATCTTTGATTCGATTCACATGTATTCTTAAAACTTGGTGGAGTCTCATAAAAGCACCAAGTTAATTGCAATGCATTTTGACCGTGACAAAGACGCCATGGTCCTCATCCACAGATATGTGCAAAAAGAAAACCAACATGTAGAATTCCATATTTTGATGCTCGTTATGAAACCATTGTTATGAGTAATCCAGTGTTACAAGAATTCTATTTACTCGATCCCTACTCGTTCTTTTTCGTGCCTTCATGGTTTTAGACCGATGGAGTTAAGTTTGGAGTTTGGTTTTGATCCATGTACTAATGACTACAAAGTTTTTAAAATATTGGATAATATATATGGGGAGGAAAGTATAGGAATAGCGAATGCCTTAAATATGAGATATACAATCAAGGTACTAATTCCTAGAAAGAAATAGATGCCTTAAATATGAGTTTCGCATTTCCCTTGTTTTATATTGTTCTTTAGTTGATCATGTCACATGTTATCAAGAATGGCATATTTTGGTCCAATTATTCTCTGTTTCATAACAAGCAGTGAGGTTTTTTCAATCATAGAGTTTCCGGAAAGTTGTTTAGAGTTGGTTTGAAAAGATTCTAGTTTGGTGGATCGTGCCTTGCCATGGTTCGTACAATTTACAGTAGGGACTATTTTCGTCATGTGCCCCTTATCATTTTGGAAGAACTATATGCTTTTTATGAAAAGTATCGATGGACAATTAATCTCTTGTTCACTTAACAACAATATAGTTAAGAAATTTGCAATTTACAGTGATCATGGACATTCATTGTGCAATATTAAGGAGAGCTTAGTTTCAGCAATAAACACATGAACATAATGATTAAGTAGAATGAGCCATCAATGTTTTTTCATCTTGATTTATACTCCAGTGATGCCTCCTTTCTTTACGCCATCAAGAATCTATACAAGTAATATTCTATGTTTTCAATCATCAAGTTATTATAAATTTATTCTTTCACTTACACTTTTTTTTACAAAATATATGCTCCATTTCACTTGTTGATAAACTATGCTTGAATGCCATATTTTTCTCCAAATTACAAGTACAAAACATAATGATAAGTAATAAAAGTAGATTGTGAGTCGAGTATTGATCTTACAAGGATTGCGTTACTTTGGGTGTGTTTGAGCCACATTATTTTGGAAGAATGTATTCTGGAATAGTAGATTGATAGAGAATGTGTGGTTGAAAAAGAAAGGAAAGTTATTCATGTGATGGAAAATATTATTTTATTGAAAAATGTGTCATTGAAAATGAATAGAATAATGATAATGAAATTTTTTATGTGTACAAAACAAGGGCTAAGTACTGAAATTGATGATTATATTTTATTTGAAAAACCTTTTTAAGTGTGATTTTAACTACTGAAAATGAATAAAAATAAGTATTGGTTAGAATCAATGAACTTGAGATGCTAGGACTTCACTATTTAACTATAGTTTATCTTGTTCAAATTTACCTTTTAGACTTCAACAATATAAAATTATGCAATAGATCGAATTCCCCTAGTTTATTTGACAACTTCTTTCAAATAAAACCAAACATGCTTAATTAAATGTATCTCCTATATGTTTACACGAATTACGATAAACCAAATCTCATTAAGCAATCTAAAAATTCTCACGCAATTAAATAAAATCTAAGACCCTGTTTGATTGGAGGGATTTTCTATGAAGAACAGAAAATATTTTCCATTTTCCCACTTTTTGATTGTTTGATGACAAAAAGTTTCTGTGGAAAAGATTTTCCCACACCCCCCCCTCCCCCTCCCCCTCCCCCCACGCGCCCCTTTTTCTCATATGTGGCCATTTTTATTTATTTTTTTTGGCAATAGAAATAAATTTCATAACCAATTGTAAAAAAAATTTCACTTTAATGGACAATTTTCATGTAAAACGAAACTAAACGAATACTAAACTTTGATGAAAAAATAATTTTCGAGCAGAATATATATATATATATATATATATATATATATATATATATTTGGGCAATGTTATATGTATCCTTTGGATTACATGTAACTTTACTCGGACCCACGCTTCTCCCTTACAATGGGAGGGGGTGATTATTTTAATCACCTCGGGCCCCCCACATTGTGAGAGGGGCGGTGGGGTCGGATAACCCAAAGGGGTCAAGTAGCTTAATTCTATATATTTCTATGAAATTGAACTAAAAATCAGTCTAAGTTATAATATTTTTGTCAAAATTCTTGCTTATTTAATGTTATGATAATATTTCTTTAATTTCAAATATTGATTTAGTACAAATGTTAAAAAATATAAAAAATTAAATAACATGTTATTACGTACGTTAACCAATATAAATTATTTAATGAATTTTCAACTAGCTTTGTTAAATTACTCTAAAATATTTGTTTTTCGACACTTGTTAATTATATGTCAATCATATTTGCGCAGTTTAAAAATAAAAATTACATTTTATAACTTTTTAATTTTGGGACAATATTTACAATGGTATTTCTTAACAAAAAATGATCTCATTTAAATCATGAGTATTAAAAAGTGTACCTTAATAAATAATAAGAAAGAATAACATATTTAAATGTAATAAAATAATCATTTCAAAATAGAGAGGGGTAAACTAGGAAAAAAAAAAAACAAAATGGGTTGTGCTACAGGTACAAAATGGGTTACAAAAGGGTGTCCAAAATTGTCAAATGGCGGCCCCCTATTGGGGGGGCGCCTGGCGGGCCCGGCGCCCTCAATAGGGGGCCGTCATTGACAATTTTGGACATCATTCTGTACCCCATTTTGTACACCAAGAATTATCCTAACAAAATTTAAACCTTAGGGAAGGTTTCTTAAAAAAAATGGCGGGAAGTTAATTGTAATTATCACAAACATTAAGAGGTTTATGGATTTTACAAAATTTTTTTTTTGGGTGGGGGGGGGGGGGGGTCTCCTTATCAGCACGATAAAACTGCATACTTGAAGTCCGACAAAATGCAAATTTCATGCAATCTGGAATGTCGGTTTCGTTTTTTTTTTTTTTTTCTAAATAAAAGATGACAAAAGGTGTGTACTTGACTTGGGCCTCATCTCTTTTATATGTTGGTCACACATTTTTATTTGAAGGGCAATGTGGTTCTCATCCTATCCCACTTTTTGTCAATTAAAATTCATATGGAATACGTTCTCAATACCAACAAAGTCACATACAAGCTCAAGATAACATAATTGAGTATTTGCAACACATCGCCTTGTAATCAACTCCGACCAGAAATAGTGAACAAACGTAATTTAACATATGTCACTAACTATTCCACATTAGTATAAACCGTTATCATAGCACATTTGAATAAGAATGTAAAGCATGACTTCAACGTCAATGAACGAGGAACATAGGATCGGTGAATAAAATGACAAAAGATAACTAACTCGGTGAGAACGAAACAATGACTATCATGTATCATCAGCGAAAATGGCTTAATTATCCCCATGACCTTATTAAAAAAAATTATAAATAGCCATGGTTGATAATGGAAGAGGACATGCAAATTAAACTATCCTCTTTTCAAACAGTAATTTCTCTTCTTTCTTTTGCTTGAGCATAAAATCAATGAGCTTAGGAGGGAAAATCTTGGCTAAGTGAGAAGAGCTTGTTGATCATAATTAATTTTAAGGTCAACAATACTTATCAGTATGTTTGTCTAAAAAATATTTATTTTTGAAACGTACTTGATAACTTATAAGTTAAAATTTTTATATTAGCCCTAACAAACACTGTATATGGTCTTTTATTCACTCTTAGTGGATCCAAATATTTTTGTTCTTTTGGTAAGAGTACACAAATATGAAACAATAAAGAGAACCCTTCTCGAAAACTTGAACTCAAAAATTAGAGATTTGATTTCATACTCGTCAAACACATTGTGCTAATTTACATTGGACGATCCACATAAATCAAGCACCAATGAATATATTGAAATATCACGTGATTTGGAGCCCTCACAATCACGGGTGGACACAGAAGTTTAAAGTTATGGGGCACAATCGAATTTGAAGAAGTTGAGAGAAATCTTACGTCCAAAAAAATCATACTTCATGTAATTTGCATCCGAAAATTTACATGGGATGTGACTTTTTTCGAATGTAAAATTTCGAAAAAATTTATGTCATATTCCATATAAGATTTTCTAATAAAATGATGAAAATTACATTGAGAAATTTGTAACGCAAAAATAATAAATATTAATGAAATAATTGAGTTTTTTTCTTAAATGAGAGTTAGACGTCTTTCTTTAAACTCACGTTTAACGTATTTTTAACTATTTTCGATATATGGTTAGACTATTCGATATGCTCATAATATAGTTCTCAAAATAAGTTTCAAGATGACATAAGCAATTTATAGATTCGATTAGTTTAAGATCGTCGGAGAATTTTTAAAATTAGCATATTATCAAAATTCAAATTTATTGTCATTTTGCCCCTATTTAGTGGAGATTAAAATTAATTTTTTAGTAAATTTTGATAAAAGTTAAACAGTTATGGATTCCATGAAATATGTTATTAAAATTAATTGTTAACTTTGATTTAAATTAAAATTAAAAGTTCAATCGATACAAAACATGATTTTATATAATAAAAAAAATATCAAAAGTTGGGGGGCTTGTCCCCCCCCCCCCCCCNCCCCCCCCCCCCCCCCCGCCGGACACCCGGGTCCACCAGTGCTCACAATCCTGACAGCGTGATCTTATATAACATGTCATCAGAGATAGACCCAACACCCAGCGAGGGGCACGGTCGCGCGTGCTGAATCCATCAAGCCTTCAATAGCGCCAGGCGTCGGGTCACTGTTGGAACTAAGAAAGATAAAGCTGCAAATATTCTATGAGAATAGCATCTGGGTTTTCAACAATTTGTTCATCTTGATCTGCTCATGAAGAAGAAACGGTGAAAATATAGTGTTTTTATGAAGTTTTGTCGAATGGGAAGGGTTAGTAGTATAAATAAAGTTGAAACAGCATATTCAGCGCCATATATGGCACCAATAGTGAGCGGTAGTGTGGATATTGAGGATCATTTTAGTGGCTTTGATAATTCTGTGAATGCAGTGTTGTTTGGATTTGTCTCCTCTATCATTCTCAACTCTATGTTCCTAGTTGTGGCAATGTTTGAGAGGTTTCTCCGCCCCAGATCAACAGCTGCCGATGGTGGCCATAGCCCTGGTAGGCAGGGACGTAGCCTCAATCTTGCGGGGGCGAAAATATG